>JANTPZ010090911.1:0-62044 GCA_025593235.1 Vachellia pachyceras | reverse complement strand
GAGTTCCTGATGATGGATGATTAGAGAAGGATAGCATACCTTCGTTCTGGACCTATAGTGTGTTTGTGAGTGCAATCTAAGTAGGTGTCTTCAACACAGGGTTGTATTTTATTTGAAATTTTTTATTTCAAATTAAAATTTAAATAATATACTCACTTTACTGCGTAAAAAGTAGGAGAATATAAAGTTTTTAAATAATTTATTTTATCCTTCTAACAACCATGTTCATGCTGCATAAAATAACTTATCTAAAAAAATTAGTTTATGATCTACTTTATTCAATTTATGCTACATGAAATTTTAATATTTAGAAATTTAATTCGTAATCAATTTCCGATTAGATAATGTTATTTTGTTCCAAATGAGTAATGACTGGTATTATATTATTTTTTATTATTTGGATAATTTCATCCTTTCATAGTTACAAATATATAATGTAACTTTTTTAATGTTTCCAATACTACTTATAATAAATTATTAAAATAATTTGTAGTTGAAGTTTAAAAAAAAAGGAATGCAAGTAGTGGAGGTAGTGGGAAATTATATTCATCATGGAAGAAGTAGTGGGGAGTTACATTCTTCATTGTAAGTAATGGAGAGTTACATTTTTCATGACAAGTAGTGGGAAGTTATATGTAATAAAACCCATATACACTTCATATGTCAAATAAGGGCATGTTTTGGTCTCTACTTTATGTTTTAAGCATGTATTTAAACTAAGAAATATTTGCTCTATATGATATATTTTGAATAAGTTCAATATTAATTTTATATAGCAAGTCAAGATATAAATAATACAACTTATTTAAAAAATGCAAGTAGTATACCATGGGGTCATATGTTTGCTTTCTCACTTAGTAAAACAAATTCAAAATATTGTAACCATATATTCATAACTAAAAAATATAAATATTTGTTATATATGGTATGTTTTAAATACATTCATAATTAATTTAATATCAAAATAAAAATCTGAAAATCGCATGGGCTGCAAGCAAGTATTATAAGAGGACGAACAAGTATTGAACTTTTAAACTAAACATTTATAATTGAAAAGTTTTGAATATTTTGAATGAAAAATTTGAATATTCTTAAAATAAGAAATATTTGTCATTTAATATGTTTTCATACATTCATACATAATTAATTTAATTTAATACATCAATATAAAAATAAAATTGATTACAAGACTATATAGATAATGTTATTTATTAAGTATAAAGTGTAAATCACACGGGTCCTAATCAAGCATCACAAGATAATACATTTATTTTTTTAAGTTAAAGCAATTCTCAAACTTTATAAGCATAAATCTATCATTTAAAAAATTGTCAAAATTCTTAAATAAAATTCCTTTTAATGGACATACCTAAAAAAATTCCACTTCAACTATAATGGATCATAGCATATACAGCTCTCATTGAGTTTGTTGGAGATACGAATAGTGATAACATTTTTAACTTTTATATATTTTAACGCAACTTTGAAATAGTTTAGATGATACTGTAGTTTGTAACTTTGTGTATCTTGTAGATTCCACCCATATTATCCACTTTGCTTACCTATATTGGATGAGTTCTTCATGCATGATGAGTTCTGTATTGTACCCTAATTATATTTAAAATAAAAATATCAAATATAATAGTAGGTTCACACAAATAAAATAAGGATTGCATTTTAAAAAACTATCATCTTATAATTCCTTACTTTTATTGATAATTACAATATTATCCATTCATCCCGTACATGGTACGGGCAATACACTAGTTTTAATAAAGATTCAAACATTTATTAGTTATGATACAGGGGATTAACCCCTTATTCCCCTTGCGTCTACTTGAGATAACATTATGAAAACATGTTTATATAAGTGGAGACAAAATTTTTTTTAGATAAATCATAGACCATGAATCAAAGTGGCTTCATTGTTAGCTGTGTTTGGCAACGATAATAAAGAGTTTAAACGTACGTTCAACATTATTTTTCATAAAATAACATAATTTTCATATATTTATTTTAACTTATGTAAAGGTGCTTCTCTTCGTCATTCTAAAACCACGTATTCTTTTGGCTAAGGATTGAAATGAGAGAAATCTTGAGCCAAGCATGAGATAGCCTTGAATAGGCGGGACCCGCCATGGGAGTGAAAAGAAGGGGAGAGAGGTGTGGGGTCCGCATCACCGCCCATGCGCACGCGGTCTAACCAAAATAAACCCATTACCGATCCGATTCCTTGGACCTAACCCTAACCCAACAACAACGCAGCATTCACCCCAAAGGCCCCCATAACTAAATTATATACAATTTCCTCACCCCCCCTTTTTTACTCTTTTTTCTAAAAAGGGAAAATTCCTACAAACTTATCCAATTTTTATAATTTCAAAAACTTAGAAATACTTGAACTTTTAAATTTCTAATTTATCCTCGATGAAAATGTTTTTTACTTATATTTAGCCCAAACTTATTTGTGATTAATATTAATTCATTATTTATATTAATGATATAGTACACAAATTATATCAAGTTGTTTATATTTAGATTAGACCATGAACAAGACAACATAAAGGTAACTACACGAAAATAGTCTCATGAAAATTTTAATGGTAGATAATAAGTTAAAATAACTTGGAAAGATTTAACTATAAATTTCTAACTCAAAATATGTAAAAAAATTAAAATAAAAATAAAATTACAGTGCTCAAAAATATAATTTTTCCTTTTTTTCCCAAAAGGGAAGTAGACAAAAACTAACTAAATATCACCCTCCCTAGTCATCTTAGTCCTCTTATTAACCCAACACGGTCCTTTTCCTCTCTTATAACCCACTTACCTTATTTCTTCCAAACTCTTAACCCTCACCCTCTACTCTCTCTCTCTCTCTCTCTAAACAAACCCTTCAAGGTCTTCGCCCTCGACAGATCACAACTATGGTGTCTTCTTCTGCTCAAATTTTGGTCGTCTTTTCCCAAAGGTTCCTCTTCTTCTCGATCCCTCTTCAAGGTATGTAGAATACCTCCTATAGCTTAATAGCTTCCCATTCCCCCCCAAAAAAAAAAAGAATCAATCCCAGAAACGAAGTCCCAGAAGGAGCATCTTCCTCTTTTTATCTTCCTTCTTCTTCTCTTCAATTTCGCTTCGCTTTCTGCTTTGTATGTTGAAAGATCATAGCTATTTAGGGTTGTGAGGGATCAGGGTAAGAAAGCTATAATGGATCCAGTAGCTGCACAAGGTCGTCCTCTTCCACCACCTTTTCTCACCAGAGATCTTCATCTTCATCCCCATCATCAATTCCAGAGCCACCATAATAACAATCAGCCCTCCGCCGCCGACGATGAGCAGGCCGGTAATGGCAGCTTGAACCGCGGTCAGAAGCGAGATCACGAGAATACCGCTGAGGGGAAGGACTTGGGTTCTAACAACACGGGTTCTGCTGGAGATGCTGCCGGAGGCGGCGGTGGGGATAATAGTGCCAGGAGGCCTCGTGGAAGACCCGCCGGTTCGAAGAACAAGCCTAAGCCTCCGATCATCATAACGAGGGATAGCGCCAACGCGCTTAGGTCCCACGTCATGGAGATCGCTAACGGCGGAGACATCATGGAGAGTGTCGCCACCTTCGCGAGGCGGAGGCAGCGTGGGGTTTGCATTCTGAGTGGGAGTGGCACCGTCACGAATGTTACCCTCCGGCAACCAGCTTCTCCCGGTGCAGTTGTGACCTTACATGGGCGATTCGAGATTCTATCACTCTCCGGCTCGTTCCTGCCTCCTCCTGCACCACCCGCCGCGTCGGGGCTGGCCATATATCTCTCCGGTGGACAGGGTCAAGTCGTGGGAGGCACCGTGGTTGGGCCGTTGTTGGCGTCAGGACCGGTGGTCATAATGGCTGCTTCGTTCGGGAATGCGGCGTACGAGAGGCTGCCATTGGAGGAGGATGATACCCCGGTGGCGGCGGTGGCCGGAAGCGGAGGGTTAGGGTCACCGGGAATTATGGGACAACAACAGCAGCAGCAACAAATCGTGGGAGATCCTAACACCACATCGATGTTTCATGGAGTTCCTCAGAATCTTCTGAATTCTTGCCAATTACCAGCTGAAGGATTCTGGGGTGGAGGCAGTACTGCTCGTCCTCCATTCTAAATTAACCAGAAAATTTTCACCCAAAAAAAAAAAAGCTTGAAACTTTTTCATCATAATTATCTCTTTCTCCTCCTCCCCCTCCTCTTTTTTTATTTAGTCACTGTTCATTCTCCTTCTTCCATCATCTTATAACTTATATAGTTTATGCTTACTTAAAAGCCTCTCTGTGCTACGATATCATCTCAGTAGTTATGATGGGTGCTACAAAATTGAAGAAGGGATGTACAAATTCTCATGAATTTTTGGGTAATGGAGTTTTAAATTTTTATTTTTCTTATTATATATGTTTCAGCTAATTAAAAGTGCTGCTGGTCATTGCTTCAACACCAAGTACAAGCATCATATTCCTCTCTCTCTCTTCCACATTTTCTTGCTGAGTTTTCTGGTATCTTGTCTGATAATTTCAGTCCCCCTTTGCATATATGAAGTAAAAAAGAGATCTTGTAGAACGCCTAGCTTTTCTTTTTCCCTTTCACAGTAACCTTTCCTTTTAAATTTTATTTTTTGGTTGGGCATTGTTCGGTGCTGTATATAAGTTCTGGGAGACTCTGAGAGGGAGATTCAGATTCTAGGACACATGTATATGATCTAGAAAAGTAGAAATAACCCCACCATGTTTTATTTCTTTTTCACATAGGAACTCCTCAATTTTATCCATTCATAGCACGGATATATATACACTCAAAGTATCGATCAAATAGAAAAAACTAGACATAGTAATTATTAATCTCCCTTTAATATTGTACTTAGAACCATATATATTATCATTTTCATGATTATTTTCTCTCTTCAGCGACTAACTCGCATCATTACATCCGAAAACATCTTCCCTAGCTCTCTCTCTCACACACACACAGACACTCTCTATCTTTTAATGTTAATGAAGCATTTCTGGTTTTGATAGAAAGAGAGAAAGTAAAAAAAACTTCGATGATGTTACAGACAACTGACAGTGTGTCATACAATGTTTCATTGATTCCAAGGAATAAGTTGATGGGAGGTTATGGTGCCTGTGAGAGAGAGATTTAGGGTTAATATGGACGGAGGAGGGAGGCAGAGAAACGAGCATGGGGTACAGAGTCACACGTGCGTTGGTCTGTGGCTGCGAGGGAGAAGAAGGAAAAAAAAATAAGAGTTCCTTTCCGAGGCAAACAAACTCACAACAAAACGGACCTCAAAGACCAAGCGTTTTACTGTTTCTTCTCTATTATCAATAAAAACTGTCATTCCCATTATCAGACAAAATTATACTAGTAAAAGGCCTAGCTACTGTTCAACGTTGAGAGGCAAGAGTAATTGCTAAATAATTTATATATATATTCGTACTGATGCAAGACACATAAATATAATATAACTCACAGTTTTGTCTTGGTTATGGAATAGAGAATAGATGCTCCTTGAAGCCCTAGCTCTCCCTCTCTCTCACACACACATTTTCTTTTTCACTCTTATTATTTCCACCAATGCCTACATGTGCTTTTATTTTATTTATTCACTTATCATTATTATATTTCCTTGGATTCTCTATTCTCAGCCTGTCTAGCTAGTTCTCTCCCTCTCGGCTAGAAGGTTCATTACTGAAACATGTAGAATTATTAGTGCTTAATTAATTTCAACACACACACATATATATCCACCACCATTATTATTAGTTTAATCCAAAACTTGTACATCTTTTCATATCCAATTCATATATATGCTAGCTTCTAAGTATTTCTTTCGCAGCTGTGATTCTTTCAGTAAAGAAGGAACCCCAAGAATCTTGAACTCAATACAATCCTTTTATGTGTGTTTGTTTGCATTAATCAACATTAACTTCAGTTTATATATTGGAACCATAGAAATTGCTCTAACTTGTTCCTTTCAGAGAATCTGTTCTTTTCTGGCGAACCTAGCTAGACAGTATTTAGGGGACTTCTCACAGCTTGAAAAGCATAAGTATAACTGTACAACACCAATGTTGTTAGTGTGTTTCATTTCATATGTTATCTGCTTTGTTTGTTCATTGATTATGTGTGTGTATCTATATATATAGTTTGTATATGTAATTACATAGGACTATGATGATCATAAGTAACTAACTTTTTCCAGGCACAAAGTGTTTGGATGAACACCATGTATAATTACGTGGGTGGACCATACCTATTAGTGCTTGAGATGATTATACCTTTCTGGTTTCATTATGATGAGCATCACTTGGAACCTCAAAGTTATACCTTATAATAATAACAATGAGTCTATATTCAATATGAAGATTCCATAATGATAAACATCTTTATATATGCTCTTTCTTAATTAACTTTATATTTTATCATTTTGGTATATCAATATCTCCGTTCTCCATGGAAATTACTCCTTCTTATCTTTAACATAAGAGTTAAACAGTTATAATTTTTATATTCCAAAGATATTAGTTAAGTTTATTTCTAAAGAAGTATGTGTTCATTTTCTTAAAATATCATCTTTAATCATTTGGATTTGAATCATTCCTTGATGGAAGCTCCTTTAGTGCATACTACCAATAGTGGTGATTCAGAAACAAAAAACATTACCACCAAATTTTAATATAGAAGCTAGGTAACTCCTTTGAGATGTTAAGAAAATTAATTAAGCTAGTTTTTTTCTACCTGATCCTAGTTCAATATCTTTTCTTGAGGACTCCACAGGTTCAGACTAATCCAAATTCAGATAGTACAAAGCCCATAAAAGGGGTGAACCAAGTCCAGCCATTCGATTAGCTCTTTATTAAGGACTAGAGATAGTACAGATTTAGGACTCAAAATAAATTAAGGTGTTATATCTATTACCAAAACAAATTCTGTAATTGGCTTTTACATCTAGGACTAGAGGAGTAGAAGTTAAGTAACACTGTACTAGGAAAAAATTCTGTCAACATCTATATATCTCTCAACTTGAAGTTAATATGAAAGGAAAATTATTTTTAAAAATATTTTTTTTGTTTATATCTCTGATCGGCTTAAAGGGAATATGAAGGGATTTAATGTTTTTGCTTCCCACTCTTTGAACAGTAAGCATGGGTCGTAATAAAAGTCACAACTTCTTCTAGAATTTGAATTAAATCTTGAAGTAATATATATAAGAACTTGTATACATATTGTTAGTGAAATAATGGCAAACTATAGGTTTTAGAGATATATGTAATTTATATTTAATTTCTACACACTTTATGATAGTAGCCTTCTTTATAATCTCCTTTTGTCCGCCTCCATGGTACTGAAGAGGAACCACACCAACCAAAGAACATTCAGCCCAATTCTTTCTTTCTCTTTCCAAGTCTTCATCGATCAATGAATTTGATTTATAGAAATGTTTCCGGTTTTCTTTATTATCACATATTTGTTAGACCAAAGTGATATATAGTTTTGTTTATATTTCACAAACTACAATGGAATATCACATCAGAATAAAAAAATAAGAGTCCCCAAAGATTGGCTGAAATCTTTATGAATTAATTTTTCTAATTAATCGGAAGAGAATATTGTACATATATACTTATATTTATGATCTAAATTAAGATGAGGAAAGTTCCAAATAAATAGGTATAGCAAAAGGAAAACGGAATTCGAATATAAGTGATCGATATTCTTGCAATAGTATATATGTTATATATTAAAGTTATTTAAAGGAGTTCCCGAAAACAAAAATCAGACAGATAACAGTTAGTTCTATATTATATCAGGAAATATAATTAAATTAGTAATACCAAGAGCCAAATATACAGTTTTCAAGTATTGGTTAATTATATTCTATGAGAACTATTCCCACCGGATAATTGTTTCTCAAAACGTCTAGTAAATTGCCATACCCTTTCAGGTTTCATCAGAATATTTCAAAAAAACAAAAAAGAAAAAAAAAGAAAAATTACAGAGCAAAATGAAGGAAAAAACTTATTATAACTATAGCAGTACGGCACTCAACAAAATGTGTTTTTAATATATGACAGGAATATATATATTATATGAAACCCATAAAAAAGATAGTAAGAAAGAATCATAAAAAAAGAATATAGTTGGCCACAAAAATGACTTTCTAGTTTCTACTATACATAATTCCATTAAAAAAGGAGAGAAATAATGAAAAGAAAAATAATTATGAGAGGACAAGAAATGATGAGAGAATATGTATGCCCATGCTTTCATCAAGCTTTAACCCTTCATCAAGAATGGTATGTTTGCTACTACGTCTAAGCCTTTTTGAAAAGCCAAACATAATCTATCTCTAATCAGTAATTATAGTCTCCCAAGTCATATGTATTTGGTGTTAATAATTATTCAAATCAATTAATTGAAACATAATTTTTCTTGTATGAAAGTTTTCTAAGAAGATGAACTTTATAACGATGTTTGATTTGTGAACACTGACAGTTCAGAATTACAAGTGTGATCAAACTTACAACTTCTGACTAATCCGTATACTTATATGTCATTAGGTCACAAAGTAATTAACATGAACTGATGTTTCTTAGTTAAGTTTCATGATGATCCGTAACTTCTTTAGAAAAATTCAATCACTAATGCCAGGGGTGGCTGGGTTTCATGATGTCACAAAGTTTTTCACAAAATCTACACTACCAGAAAAATATCATTTAGCAACGGATAAATATTTTCCATTAGCGATGGTTTATTCTATCAAAATGGCCATAAAAAGGAGTCTCTCTCCCTTACTTTTTTAAGATAGTGAGGGATTGCATTTAATCAATGAGTGTTTGATGGGTTCTAAATTGAACAGCTCAAGCTTATTCCTTTTTTGAGTGATTGATGGAATAAACATAGTTAAAAAGAATATGAGAAAATTCAAATGTGTTTTTCAGTTAAGATTATAGCGTAAGCTACGCAACTAAATTAAACACTTCTAATTGTTTTTTGTGGGGGTCTGCTATGAAGAGTTTCTACAAAAATGTGCTTTTGTTTTGAGTTATTTTGGTAAACATGTGTAAAATATATCAATGGTTGGACTAATTGAGAAAAATGGACTCGATATCTTTCAAATAGAGTCTTGAGTCCAAATATTACACATGAAAAAAAAAATCATGTTTGTTGAGAAAATTATCTTCAATTAATTTTAATGATAATCGAATGTGAAAATATAATATTGAATTAATATAAATCAAATAGTTATACTAAAAATGCTTGAAATATTGTTAATACACTTTACCCCAAAACTAAAAGCGATTTTTACTAAGCGAAAGGTATCTAAAATTTGTTTAATAATCTAAATACAAGTGATCTTCATTTGTGTGCAACAAATCTTGAACTATATGTAAAATATACGATATTTACATATAATTGAAGATATGTAGTGTATAATTCAAAAGGAGTTACACTTGTTCAAAGATATAGGTCCTAGGTGGGCCTTCTACACACCCAAGTGGATCTGTCTCTAGAAAGTTGGGCCAGGCCCAACGTTAATGGGCTATCTTGGTTGTTGTGCCTCAATATGGGCCCATGGTGAGGTTATAATTAATTAATTAATTAATTGTAATTGGAAATTGGTAATCATAATTATTTATCATTATAACACTTAACATAATGCGAGAAACTAAGATTTAAAAAAGCTTAATTAATTGAATATGATTCAGATTCAAATGAAGATTCTTCTTTCTGTGATTCCGGGGGTAAGATTCATCGTCATTCTGGTTTCAGGTTTAGTTGGGCCAGCATATTCTATGAAAAGTTAGGTGGGCTAACAGAGGCCCATGTCATTCAGCCCATTATGAATTGGACCGCAACTCTGTTGTAATTTTGTAACTCCGGGAAAGAATTCGAAGATGTGTTTATCATGTTGTAAGGTACTAGCATCTTTTATCTAAATCCAACTGCCGTTAGAAAATAGAAAGATACCTATACTTTGACAGAAAAATCTTGTATTTAATACGGTACCTAAATTAAATATAACGAGAATGAAGTTTAAGACCAAAATAATAATTTTAAGTTTCATATTTTTTTTAAAATTTAACGACCAAATATCCTCACATAATTTAACATTGATACTTTGACTAATCTTATAATCTTTTACTAGGATATTTTATAGTTGCATTATTGTAGATTTTGGTATATTTTGTTAAACCTTAGAATATTATTACTATATTTTGGAAAACAAGTTTTAAATTACTTAATGACTCTTGATCTTTTACTTGAAACACAAATGTCAAATTTTGACAAAAGTATTCATTGTCATATCCTTAAATAGGGTTACATGCAATTTTAACAACAGAGTTTTATGTAATAAACGTATGACATAGTTAAATTCTAAAAATTGAAAAGTAGGCATAATTTTTTAAAAATGGATTAGTTTGAAACGCTGAACAATTCCGTTAAATTGATTTAAACATCTTTCTCTTTTTTATGTGGAACCCAATTGTTTTCTCACCAACTTTATAATGAACACGTGGGTAAATTTAACAGAATTACTCAATTTTTAGAAAGATATTTTATATCATTCAGAACTTAATTGTAACAAATGCTAATAGCAAAAAATTTCACTATTGAAATTGTGCCAGTCACCTGCGAAATAATATTGTCAAATTTTGGAACATTATGATCATATTATATAATAACATTTGGTCCTTTAGTAACTGTTTGGTGGTCCGGATTGTCTCGGAAGCAGCATCCCTCAGCTTCCTTATACTACCATTCATGTTTAATTTAATGGCTCACAGTTTGCCCCTATAAAATGCTACTAAAAATTGAATTATAGTATTAAATTAATGAAGAGGCTTGAACCGTTTTGTAAGATTTTTTTTGGCATGTGAATTTTAAAATTTTTTTTAAGTGTAATACCCAATTTTTCAGACCAACTCACTTTGACTGTAGAGTTTATTAGGGTTACATACTAATATAAATCAAGTTAAATAAAACCATAAAATGATGCAAAATTCTATCATAAAATATTTTAATTAAAATTTTAAAAACCCAAAATACTTAGTAGAGCTTTACCACCCTTTGTGATTCTATTTGGCTCAATCTATATCATCCTGAACTAAAATAAATCTTCTGATTAGAGTGTGACAAATCCAAAAAATTGTATACAAATATTTGATGATAGAACCTTTTTTGTTTTAAATGGTTATCCGGACTGGTCTATATCTTTCATAAATCTTCTAGTTAAAATAAGGTAAGTCCATACCAGACTATGTTGGAAAATAGGTGATGGGGAGAAGGTGAATGTATTCACTGATAGGTGGTGTCCTAGCAGGGTTGGATACAAGCTAAGGGAAAGGGTGTTGACAGAGGAAATGAAGGAATAGAAGCTAGGAGGATTGGAGGAGATACTGGATGAAGGGGAAATAAGAGACATCAGAAATGTCAAAATACCAAGAATCAGTGGCCCTGATAAATTGATGTGGCTAAATAACAAAACTGGTGAGTACTCAGTCAGAAGGGGGTATCAGCATGCAGTGAACAAAGGAGAAAAAAGGGGAGGAAAGGATCCAGGGACCTCACACATTTAAAACAACGATGGAAGGCTATATGGAAAATTCAAATGCCCCCAAAAATATGCCGTTTCATGTGGAGAATGACCAGAGAAGCTCAAGCAACCAGAGAAAATCTATTCATGAAAGTCGCTGATCTGCACAGTATGCAAGGAAAAGGTAGAAACTACATAACATATGATTTTTCTCTACCCCTGGGCCAAACAATGCTGGTTTGGCTCACCCTTAACACTAAAATTTGATGAATGGAATATACAAAGGGTGGATAGGTGGTTGGAGGAATGGATGGGAAAGGAAGGTGGTTCAGAAGAGGGAGATATAGCATTATTTGCAGGCATATGCTGGGAGATATGGAAGGGGAGATGTAGGCAGATGTTTGAGGATGCGAATGTTGAGGCATGGCATTGTATAGCTAATGTAATGAGAATGGTGAGGGATTTCAAGAATGCAGGAATAAGGGACAAGAAGAGCTTGGGAAGGGAGGAAAGAAGAAGCAGCTGGTAGAGGCTTGAGATGGGAGCAGTGAAGATAAATGTGGATGCTGCATACTGTCAGGAAAGTAAGAAGGCCGCAATTGGGATAGTAGGAAGAGACTGGAATGGGAGATTTATAGGTGGAATAGGAAAGCTCATCAAGGCAGATTCTGCTTTTATGGCAAAAAGCTTAGCAGAGCTGGAAGCTTTGGAGTGTGGAGAGATTTGGTGCGGAGGGAGAACAATTGTGGAGACTGACTGTCAGAGCTTATATAAGATGCTAAGGGAAAGGGAGGCAAGGGGTGTGAGTGGCAAAGTGCACACATAATACAACAGTGCATAAAGATGCTGGAGTCAAAAGGGTATAAGGAGTGGGAACTGTCAAACATTGCAAGGAGTGGGAACAAGGTTTCTGATCAGTTGGCAACAAAGGTTATGAGGGGCTTGGTACTGCAAGGATGGCTTTACAAGCCACCAACCTCTCTGATGGACAAGCAAGGCAGCAGAACTGGTATAGGATGAAGGGAAGCAAGCAAATGGCAGCAAATAAGGGTAGTATTCCATAGGCTTAGTTAATAATAGATTACATAGTGCTTGTTTGGAAACTTAGTTGAAAGAAATGAGTTTACAGATTTCGAGGCATTTTATGGATTTTGAGATGGTTTTACGGATTTCAAGATGGTTTTATCTCGGTTTACATGTACCGTTTTGGGAACGATATTCCCAAACAAGCACTCGGTAGGATATTATTATTGGTTTGTTTTTCATGGAGTTCTTTCTTTTGGTAAGTGTGTGATAGGTTTTGACCAAAAAAAAGTGTGATAGGTTGTAATGATAGGTATTTTGTGAGTTTTTTTTGCTTCAGCTATTAGAGCTGGTAATATGTTTTGTTTGGTGATTAATAAAATGAGCTTGTTTGTCCCAAAAAAATAAGGTAAGTCCAGAAAATTGAATTCTACACATACTAAAAAAATCTTAAAAAATGGTTCAAATCTCTTCGTTAATTTAATACTGTAATTCAATTTTTTTAAATTTTTAATAGCATTTTATAGTGAAGCACTGTGAGCCATTACATTAAATCTGAATGGAGAGTATGAAGACGCTGAGGAACGCTGCTTCTGAGACAATCCGCTTCCTCTATTTGGTCCCAAACTAAAATTAAATTCATTGTTTTGACCTCAAACAGTCATTCTACCCAAAAAAATTAATTAATAATATTGGATTTAAATTAGAAAAATATTCTTCCCTATTAGGGAATTGAAGGAATTATATTATTTTTTATTATAAAAGTAAGAGTTTTAGTTACATTCAAACACTATTTTTAATGCTAGCGAATGTTTAAACAATGAACCAAATTAATTAAATACTATAGTTTAAACAAATAGCTTTTATTATAGTATATAGTGCACACATTTGTCAAATGATTATATTTGTAGAAAAATTAAGGTTTTCAATTGAGAGTTTTTAAAAAGACTAACTAGATCGAAATCTATTGAGATAAGGTGGGGTAGAACAAAATTAATTAGGATAGACACTTCATTTTATTGTGTGAAACGTTTATTGAAGGGAAAAATCTATGGTAGTCCACGTTGATAGATTTTTTTTCACCAAAATCCACATTTATAATTCGAAATAACTTACAATATTATTAATGTGAATGTGGTGTATTCAAGGGTTAAGTTTAAAAATATCCGGAAATTTTCTTCGAGAGCTATTAAACATTTGAAAGTTTTCGAGAGGGCAATTCTCCTCTAGAGGTTAAACAATTGGGTCAATTTTACCCTAAAAGTTTGAAAAATTGGGTAATATTGCCTCTATGTTCTCTCTGTTAAAAAACCTACCGGTCAATGTTTATCGTCTAAATTATGCAAGAATTAAAGGAAAAAATGATCAAAAAGTTTTCTCGTAGGGCATTGGGAACCCAAAACTCATATCCTCTTTAACAATTTAGCTTTATTAATCCCCATTTATTAGTCAACATTATCTTATATTATAAACATGAGGTGGTATTTTATTTTGTAAATGCTATTGTTATTTGCTTTATTGGACTTGGTTTAGTTTAATTTAGTGTCCTAAAATTTTTCGATTCAAATATTTGTTATCGTTGAGAGTTTCTTTTGCTTCTCCATCTAATTTTTTTCCTAAAATTTTGAATCTGTTTGAGATTAATTGATTTTAGTTTTACATTGAAATAAATTATTTGCCATTTGATTGTTGATGCTAGGTTGGATTTTCTTGCACATGTAAATGTTTTTCCTATGGGTTATCGATATTGAATGAGTTTAGGTTGGAGGAATTTTAAAACTTTGACAATTTAACGGTATATAAATTAAAAGAATACCACATCTAATATTTAATAAGATTCCACAGGCTAATTTGGGTAAGGAAGTTGAATGGTTAAAAATGATAAGAGTTTTAAGAATCCATTGCCCCTTGGAGAAAACTTTCAAATCATTTTTACCCATTAAATGTTACATAGTTTAGTCAACAGAAATTAATCGTTAGGTTTTCTTAATGAAACTTCCAAGATAAATTGACCCATTTTTTAACTTTTGGGGTAGAATTGGCTCTAAAAAACTTTCAAATACCTAATGCCCTTAAGAGAAAACTTCCAGATTATTTTTACCCCTTAATCTTATATTCAAATACTAAAATCTTTAATAAAATATTTATGTAAATGGACAAAAATATTTAAAAAATTAAATTGGACAAGTTACTAATCATTATTTATTACTTATAATATTTTTAATTCAAAAATAATGAAAATATTTCATATTTATAAAATTATTCATCTCATTTTTTAATTATACTTCATTTTTACATCAAAATCAAATAGCATTGAATATATTCAGCACACAAGTACACTTGACTCAGTTTTCCCATCTTTTACTCTCTGATTCATCCTTCCAATCAAACTAATAAAAAAAAAGACATAAGGGGAAATAAAAACATTAATTGCACATATATATTCCTTACATATATTGGCTACAATTGCATACTTGAACACTGCCTACGAGTTATATCCTTATTCGACTCCGAACTAACTAACAGAAAGATATACTTTAAAGAAAAGAAAAGAAAAACTACAAGACAAGGCAAGACAAGATTAAGGGCTCCACATATAATAAACAATAAGGATGAAACTAAGATAATAAGAATCAAGTGTATGAGGCTAAGTAGCTTGTAGAATTAATTAATTAATTAGGATTAATTTTGGTGGTAGTCTGTTGTTGAGAAAGAAGCTTGTTTTGCAGCTGAGAGAAGAGTACTTGATTCTCCTGATGAAGAAGCAAAGCCTTCTTCCTCAACCTCTCATTCTCCTCAATTATGTTCTGATTCTCCATATACAGCTTCATGTTCTTTATCTCTATCTCTGCTGATTTCACCTTCTTCTTCCTCCTCCTCCTCTCTCTCCCTTCCTTCATTTCTTTCTCTAGTGCCCTCCTTCTGTATGTTCAACATACACATACACATACACATACACACACCTCAATCAACTCACAACATATATATATATATATAACAGTACACTAATACGAGTATGTATATATACGTACTGTATGTTAGTTTCTGTATCATATCAATTAAGTACTGGCAGTACAGCTATAGTCAGATTATGATGAAACAATACAAAGTGAATATTCATATCAGATATATATGTATTAGTAATTGTGGTAGAGAAATCAAATAGACATGAAAAGGATGGAGAAAGAGAGAGCAGGGTTAATTAATTAAAAGAGTACCTTCTGAGGAGGTTCAAGTGAAGAAGAAGATGATGCTTGGGGTGTTTTTTGGAGGAAGGCCATGGAAGGCGAAAAGAGGAGGAACACAAGGATTCATTTGGGGATGACGATGATCTGCACATGATAGCTCTGAGAGAGAAGACTGAATTAAATGGAAAGTGATGGTGTTGTGAGAGGACGAAGGGTTAGGCGTTGGCTTCAAGGGCTTTATATGGAAGAAGGAAGTGTTGAACATGATAATAAAATCGAGAGAGAGAGAGAGAGGGTAATGATGGCAGAAGCAAGTCATGATTACAAATGGGCAGCAATAGATGGAATATGCAGACATGAGAGAGAGCCAAGAAAATATGGCTCTCTCTTTCTCTCATTCTCACGGCCTTTATCATTAATATATATATATATATATATATTTCACAGTCCCAAAAGCCTCTCTCTTCTCAAAACTTGTGTGCTCGCTGGGTAACGTTGAGATCGGGCACATATCCAAATATAAAATATAAGTACCCCTACAGAGACTTGAGAATATTGCACGTCTTGATTATTTATAAATAATAGCTGTAATTATATATTACATGTTAATATGCTGTCTACTAGAGTTTTTTTCTGTCATAACTCAAACGTCCAATGATCAAAGTTGAACTTACTACCTCACGTTTAAGCAAACTGTGTGTAGGTTTGAAAAAACTTTTTCTCAACGGTGCACGTAAATCAAAATTAAAAGTATCTTGAAATCTGTAAAAAAATATTTTATAAATCTTAAAATCATCTCAAAATCCGTAAACTCATTTCTCTCAACGGATTCCCAAACATACAATTTCAAATTATTGGGTTACCACGTCTTTACAAAATTATTAATTTAAATATCCTTACTTAATTCTAAGAGAGTGTATAATTTCAGTCTCCTTATATTAACCTTAAGGATTTACATTATTTATCACCCTTTAAAAGGTTCATTATATTCAATTTTATTGAAGTTGATTAGGGAAAGTATTCAAGTGGATAACACACAAAGCATAAATCTCTAAGAAAAATGTGTGTATCCCCTAATTCTATTTATAAATCATTTCCAACGTATTTTAGATAAAAAAAATATACTACATTAATTCTACTTTAAAATTTAAAAAATTTCTAACTTCATTCTTATTTAATATACCTTACTCCTCATGAGAATGAAGCCATCATAATAATAAATGAAGAGCAAAATTGTACATTTATTAAAAAATTAAATGAAATTACTTATTATAAAAAAGGGATCAAAACATTTTTTTCTAAATTTTTTTCTAAACATGAATAGATCATGAGTACAATTTAGTCGGTGCGATCGAATATATATATATATATATAGTTATGTATGTTTGTGTATGTACATATGTAAAGTTTGAATAGTCTTGGGTTTTCAGGTCAAAAAAAAAAAAGAATAGTCTTGGGTTTTACAGTGGGGATGTTAGCTAGGATGGAGCAAGCAGCCATACAGTTGGGTGGAGGAGAGATTAAAATAGAGAGATAATAATGATGGTAGAAGACAAATTTGACATCACATTCAAAAGTGGACAACACTGCAAACAGGGCTTAGTCAATCAACAAAAATAAAAGTTTCATTATATTTTATTTTGTGCTAATATAAAATGATGTATCCTTTGAAGCTATTAGAGAAGAGAACAAAAGATAATAATAATGGCTGCTTATTGTTTTATAGATTCAAATTTTAAATTTGCCCATAATCCACTCGCCTTCAAACCTTTTTTTCATATATATATATATATATATAAGATGTTAATTCGAGTGTAAAAGTAATTTGAAAGTGATGACTTACTGCCTTGTATCAATTTATTTATTTTTGTTAATTAGAGATTCATGGTGATAACTTAATGTTATTATTGAGTATTAAATAATGATAACCATGACTCATGAATTAAAATTAATAGAGCGATCTTATAATATAATGGCAAATTTTAAGAATGAAATATGATTAATTAGGGACCATTAAAAGAGCCAAACAACAAAAAGAAAACAAAAGGGGGAGCAAAGTGGTCAAAAAAGTCATAATTCGTTTCATATTAGTTAAGATAAGACTGGACTTAAGTACATTAGGAAAAAAAAGTTTAGTTTTGCTTTATTATATTATTAATATAATCCCTTGTTTCAATATATATATATATATATATAATCCTTATTGGTTTTCAAATTATGTAGACAATAAACATGTTTATGTTTGTTGCCGTGTTGGACTTCCAATCTTGACAACGCATTTCAAACTATTGTCATCATGCATAATCATTTGCTTTTATTGTATTTAATTAAAAACCAATCCGAACTTTGTCTCTATTAAATAAAATTTTCTAATATATGAACAAAGTGAACGAAGATAATCATACTCACGTATTATAATCAGTGATATCAATAAATTATTAAGAAATAAAAAATCTGGTTTTTATTTCCTTTTTACTTTTGAGTTATATTGCAACCATTTTTATCTTTTTTATTCAATAAGTTATTTTTTATTACACCATGAAGATTTCAAAGTTTCAAATCTAATCATTCGATTTGACTATGATCTCTATCCAAGCCTGGATTTTTTGTTCCCGATTCCTTAAATAATTAATTATACTGCTTAAAATGCTATTCTAATTCCTTTTTTTTTTGTGAAAATAGTTAACCATATAGGAGAGACTAAGACTAATATTCCTTAACGTACAAAGAGTAAAGTGGTGTCCCTTCTCAATTAGGTTTTCTCCATATGCAACAGTTCTAAATAAATGTTCTAGTTGATGACTGGAATCAATTATATAGAAATATAGTGAAATTGATCGGGATGATATTATTAGAATTAATGCCTGTGGCTTCAATAGAGAAAAGCTATCATAATTATTTAAAAATTGAGAAGTATGTGATAATGTAAAAAGAGAAGTTTTATTGTACTATTATACAAGACCAAACTACCAGAAAAATGTCATTTAGCGACGGAAAATATTAACAATCCTCGTTTTAGCGATGGAAAATAGCCATTTAGCAACGGATTAACCGATACATATTTTCCGTCGCTAAATAGCATTTTTCTGATATTTAATGTTATATAAGAGTGAACATTGTGCTTTATACATATGAGCATTAACCATATGAGAATATTGGGATGAAAATATATATATATATATGCTTATATAAAATTAAAAAGATAACATGTGCAATATATGTATATAAGCATGTAAGAGTTTGCGTGACATCTATTAAAGAAAAAAATAGTTTGAAGTGATTCAGATACATTTAAAAAATGTCATTGGAAGCACGTTGAGAAAGGCAAAAAGGCAGTATGGAATTTTCTAAAAATTGGTTAAAAAGGGCAAAATATAATACAAAATAAAGCTATTAAACAATATCTTTAAATTAACAATTTATTCAAAAAATTTAGTTATTGACAATCCACAATGGGATCGTGTAATTGACCCCACCTAGCGGATAAAATTTATTACTGTTAAATGAGTAATTTCTTATATCCTAAATCATTCCATTAACTAGCGTGCAAAACTAAGATTCTATTAAAGAAAGCGTTCAAGTCAGAAGTCACAAGTTATTTTAATGGAATCCAAAACTTACGAACAGTTACCAAAAGCCTCTCAATTTTTATTTTTATTGTACCTTCACCCCTTGCATTCACCGCCATGATCATCAAATTCTAAACAAATTTAACATTGGATTTGTTCAGAAGTTGTATCCATTAACTATAGTTACATACCATTAAAATCCTTTTTATTATTTTTTATAGATAGTAATTAAATCGGATCATGTAATAGGCAACAGCCTCATAAAATAATTTGGAAGATCAAATCAATATTGGTTGAGTTAAATTCAAAAGGGACGAGGGTAAATAACTCAAGATGGATAAAAATTATATAATTGGCTTGTTTGAAAAAGTTTATTTACTCTTAAAAAGTATATTCAACAGTGTTTTTTCGTAAAATGGTATAATCCCCTCTACATATTTACCTCGACTTCCGTAAAAGTACTTCTCTACCGCGTTCCCAAACGGACACATTAATAGTTACCCGGATAATTTTTAGATGTTAGGTAAAAATTGTCAAATAAAAATTATGGTTTTAAATTATTTTTTGAAAGAAAAAAGACAGATAGAATTTAGTCTAGAAGTCTCACATCACCGAAATCTAAATCAAACACATTCACTTCCATCTTGGTTGGATAGCCTATCAAATCATATTTAATCTTAAAATATCAAAACTTAAGCAATAAAAGTAGGGATCTATTTTCATTACATTCACAATTTTAGGTGTGTCCTTTTAATTTGAGGCCACCCCTAATTCTAATTAACGAGTTCAACTTTAAGGCTGGCAAGTTCATGTGGGCAATTTATATTTTAAAAATTGTACTTATATTGCTTGATATTATCTCAAAAATAAAGATTAAAAAAATCATAAAAACATATAGGCTCTTCAAATCCTATCTCAATGATACAGAATCGATGAAATATACATGTCATGGGATAAAACAAATAAAAATAAAAAGAATTTATAATGAGAATGAAAGGAGCAAGAGTCAATAATGTGGTTAGGTCCCTTTGGTTTTTGGCCATTTTCTTCAAGTAATTGAGTACCGAAGACATGCTCATTTATTTGGAAAATGAAACCCATTTTGGCTTCATCTTCTTCTCTATCATCATATCATCTTCTTCCCCTCATGGATGGTTTTTCTATATCATCATTATATGTAGTGGCATCTAGCTTGTACTTTTGGACTATCGCGTATTTATCTATTTTTTAAATATATATTTGAATTAAGTTCTTACCTTATATAATTGCATATAGGCTTCACATGAGAATTAGTTTACTAAATAGTACAATAAATGATATTTTTTTATATGGCTATCTAACTAGGTGAAATTCGAGTATTATTAAGTTTAATTGATGATAGATCTTTTAAAAACGTTTATGCATTTAAACATATTTAAACTCAAGACTCCATATTTTAGTAGCCAAAGTCCCTTTTAGTACGACCAACATATGTTGATTTTAAATTCGAGTATTATCCTATCTAAATGAGGGTGGACGATTCAAAAATATTTCTACATTTAAACATATTTGAATCTAATCCTCGTGCTTTAGTAGTTAAAATACCTTCTACTACAAGCAATAACTCTTAACTTTTTCGCTGCTACCATCTCTACATTATTATTATTATCATTATTATTATTATTATTATTATTTGCTGAGTTCTTGTTATTCAAACTTTCTCTATATCTATCTACACACAGTCAAAAAGAATTTCTTAAGAAAAAATCACACAAGCACACATGACTTTCTTGGAGATGCTAGCTAGCAAAGAAAGCAAAGTTTCATACAATAATAGAGCTAAATGTAGTAGCTAGGGTCACTTTTTTTATATATAGGAAGTCGTTTTCAGTTTTTCCCTACATGGTTGAAAATGAAAAGCAAGGTGAGAAAGAAAAAGTAATAGGAATATGAATTCATGATTTTGTGTGTATATATATAGATTGTACGTATAACATTTGTTTGTATTTTAATTTATTTATATACGAAATGTATATGTGTGTGTGACTTGTGAAAGCAATAATATATATTGTTGAATTGTATATATTATAGTCATTATTTGGGTTTGAACGAGGGAGTATAGAGGAATTTCATGACGACTAGGACCACTATAGGCTTCACTACTCATTTCTTCTTGTATTATTACCACAATATATATATATATATTCATATACTTGTCTGAGTGTGTGTATACTTACACTTGTTGAATTGATGAGTACCAAAATGTGTTTATAGTCAACAATGATATGAATGAAATTCTCTGCCTATTTTCAAAATGTTTTTATTGCCTATAATTTTCATGTTTCATCCCTAACATAATGAGCAAGATTCTTTTTTGGGTGCGACATTTATGGTAATTGAGATTTTGTTTGACAATTTTGTGAGTAATTATGTGGATGTAGTGAAATAAATTTCTTTTAAGCATTAATCGATTTGCATGGCTAATTTTTTTCCATGACTTATTATTATACCCTTAAGATGATTTGAACTTATAACCTCATATTTAATAAAGGCTTAAAAATTTACCAAAAAAATAAAAGTCTTAAAAAATTATATTAGTGTAATTGGTTTTCATATCCTCTAAGAATATATTTTTTTTCTCATTTTCTTCTCTTAGTCATTTTTGTGCCATGGGATTGAAAAATGAATGACTCAGATAAAATTTTACTATAATATTATAAAAATATAAAGAAATAAATAAATGTAAACTATTAAAAGTTAATCTGAACCATTCACACATATATATAACATAAAAATTTTTAATTTATAAAATATTGCAATAATAAATTTATAAAATATTACATTTTAATCATCTAATTTTTTATTAGGTCGAGAAGGGATTTTGAGAGGATAAAAAAATGAAAAATAGGATTATAATAGGAAAGTTAATTTTTTTTTATGTTAAAATTTGTCCAAGTTTAAAGCACATGAAAAAAGGTTAACGCTTCAAAAATAGAGATTGAAAGTTAAAAATGATTTCAATTTATTGCTTATTATATTTTTGGTTTATATAATAATAAAACCCAAAATTCATATATCAAATATTTTATTTTTTTAAATAAAACCAATGAGGACATGAAAAAATCATCTTGGGAGGCTGCGTTTGAAAATTTAAGCGCTGTTTTTAATTTAAAAATATTTTTTAAGAAAAAAAGTTGTTAAATAATTTTTTGTTATACTTTTTATGAAAAATAGAAATATTTTCTTAAAAAATTTAAAAATAAAAAATTTAAGTTGTTTTTTATTTTTATTTTTACATTTTTTTTTGTTTGGGAAAATTGAGAAACATTTTTTCTCTGCTAGATGACTTCTTTACTCGAGAACTTGAATTCTCATAAGAGATTCAGCTCCCCATTTCAGTATATTTATTTTCAAATGCAATTTTTAAGCAATTATCTAAACGGATTTTTTATTTTTTCTTTTTAAAAATTATTTTTAAACACATTTTTATAAAATTGTTTTGAAAATAAAAACAAAGAGGCCTATATTTTCTTAAAAGACAAAAAAAGGTTGAGAAATTACAATCCAAAATGGATAATATGGCTGCCCATATCTATGATCAGTAAGAAAAATTGAGCTTCAACAAGCCATTTCTAAAATAAAATGTATCTAACTAACTTCACATGATTCCTAGAAACTAGAAAGCAAGCCAAAGGACAAAAACGGAATTCACATTGAAGATAATATTATGTAATTAACAAGAGGAAGTTGGAAGAGTATATATACTGCAATACTTTTACCATTAATTTAATATCTAAAATTCATAAAAAAACATATTCTTTAGGGTCCTAAACGCAGGAGGAATATAACTAATTTACGGGAATTAAAAGATAAATTGGATATCTGTCAAAATATGCATTATTTTTCTAAAGTAGTATATTTATTCTTGACATAGGTTAACCAAAATATTAAGTATTCATGACATAGTGAAGGATTTCCTCTATCTATGACATAGGTTTTGACCTGCTTGGATTATATGATTTGATTGATTTAGGTGTTAGTTTTAGTCAAAAACCTTAGTCTTTTTCCATTTATATATGTATACATGTATATGTATATACGCACAAACTATTATTATTATTATTATCATTATTATTCTTATATAAATCCATTTTAAGAAAAAAAATTTGCTCATAAATATAAATCCACTCAAAAGTTAGTAATGAATTTTCTTTAATTTTAACCTTATTTAATTTTTATTAAAAAGAGAGGGGAGAGATATGTGAGAATAATTTGTAAATGTAGAAAGAGAGAAATTTGTTAACAAGGATTAATTTGAAAAATTTAATTAATTTAAGGTATGCATATATATATATATTAATATCTATTCAAATACAAAATAATATCCACCTAAACATCAATGAATCATTTGTATATTCCATTAAATCAAATATTTTTATTTGACAATTGAAAGCTTTGATAAAACCTCAAAAAAATGAAAATACAACAATACACACCCAAACATCAATGAATCATATGTATATTCCATTAAATGAATACTTTTATTTTAGAGGTAGATCATTGCTCAGACTCCATGAAAATATCAGTCCTAGGAGATAGAGGCCATGCAGTGATGGATGTGATGCCAGTGGTGGAGAAGGCAAAGAGAAAGGAAAGAGTTGAAGAAGTGAGTTGGATAGCGCAGAGAGAGAGAGAGAGAGACAGAGAGAGGGAGAGAGGGGGAGAGAGAGAGAGGGAGTAAATGAAAATGTCACTGTGGAGTAATATATTGACATGCGTATCTCACCATCAACCAAACCATATAGGTCTTGTGGTCCTTCTCATCTATCCAAACACACAGACTCTTCAATGAAATCTCTCAATTTTTTCTTTCTCTCTGCCACTCAATTATTATATCCACCATTCATTCTAAGGTTCCACTTCTTCATCATTATCCTTCTTCTTCTTCTTCTTCTTCTTCTTCTATCTGCACAAACTTTAACACAGAGACACATATAATTTAATTTGAGAGTTAGGAGAAGGAAGAATTCCTTTTAAAAATTAAAAGGATGTACACTAACAGTCTGATATTACAATTAAAATCAAACCGACCTTTAACATAATGGGAGCTTTTATGCCATTAGGCTATAATGTTGCTGGTGAATACATCCTACTTCAGTTTAATAGAATTTTTAATAAGAGATATGTATAATTTGAAAATATTCATAAATTTGATAGTTTAAGGTTTTTTTCATTTAAAATGTAATTTCAACCCTACTTATATATATATATATAATCCTTCTCAAAAGTTTAACTAGGTGAACTTACATGAAAATATATACTCCATTAATCCATTTGGTCCCTAATATAAAAATCAGAAGTTTATTTTGATTCTAAATACAAGTCTTCAATTCATGTTATCTCCCAAATGTATTGTTTTTGTTCAAAGTATCCCTATATATAGTTCTAATGCATATGATTTTAAAAAAAAAATTTTAGGAAAACCAAAAACCATTTATATTTAACTAATTTTCTTTAATATCCATAAATTAGTTATCCAACTATCATATTAAGAAGCAGATGGAATATATTTTTTGCTTATTTCAAAATCTTTGATAAAGGATTTGCATTTTCTGAAAGGATAAAGAGGTAAGAATATCTCATGCAGTTTGGGAAATAAACATTCTTTTGGATAAGCTCAAACGCAACATTATCGTTTATTTTAAGAGTAAATTGCAGCTTTAGATATTTTGAATCCACAAAAAAAAAATAGATAAACCATGCTATCTGTACCATATGAAGAGAGATATATATATATATATATATATAAATTAATAATAACGTGTGTGTGTGTGTATATAATTCAAATATGTAATAATGGAAATTTTTCAAGAAATATGGTATGATTACAATTTGATGAAGAGGTTGAAATTGAAGTGTGGGAAGATCATTGAAAAAAAGAAGCATTAGGAGGAAAGGCAGCCAAGAGGCTTCCATTGTATGACCCACTAAAGTGTACTATATGAAGAATTATTCTCATTATGAAATTGAATAGTGATGGACCTTTGCTTCCCTATTTGTAGCCCAACCGTTATTCTCATTTGTCTATCTCATTTGGATTCGAATATCTGAACCAGAAACTTATTATACTCACGCAATGTCCTTTAATTTGTAACAAAAAAAAAATGTCCTTTAATTTACCAATAAACTAAAATGTAATGGAAATAGCCACTCCTTCACAACATGTAAATAATTTTCGTTGAAAAATATATTCTCACGACAATATTTCGAATAGTATTATCATTTTCTTTTTTAAAAAATGAAATTATATATAATTCTCTCAAATTTTGTACTACCTCCCATTTTTAACATGATAATTTGTTGCCTTTTGTTGGAGGAATTAAAAAATTTAAATACACTATTTAAAAATATTTATATTTATCATTTTTTCTAAACTAATTTGCTTGATTTATAAAGTAATATATAATTAATTATATACATAAATAAATACTTTTAAATAGGATATTTAACTTTCTTAATCTTTCCAATAAAAATCAATTAGTTTTTATATTGAGTATCCTTAAACTTTGAACCTTGCAATGAAACCTTCTATACTCTTGCTTTTATGCCAATAACTCAGCACACTAATTTTCTGCACTACTTATATGCATGTACAAACTACAATTTAGGGGTATGTGATTGATGTTTGTGGATTATTCATACAGGATTAAAAATTAAGATGGGTTCATTATGAAATTTTAAAGGTAAATATTAAAGGGAAAGCCTATTTATTAGTACCTATACTTTTCTTCAATTTTCAATTTGGTACATTTGTATTTTCTCTCTTAATTAATTTTTTTAATTTTTCTTTTTTACTGTCATTAAGTCTTGTAATTTTATTCTGTTAGCACAGTCAATCCCTGTACAAGAGCTAACATAGTATAATTAAAGCATTTAATTAGAAGAAAAAACACACATGTACTAAATTGAAAATTGGAGAAAAGTATAAGTACCAACAAATGAGTTTTCCCAATACTAAAAAAAAGGTTATTGCACATAGTTCAACCTACTTTAGGGGTGGTTTGGGTAATTTAATCAACAAAAATTGGTACATGAAATGAATAATGTGGCAGTATATTTGAATGATTAAGTCAAATGATAATGAAAGAATGTCTAATTTAATTTGAGTGATGATGAGAAGACTTGGATAAACATTACATCATTTGATCAGGATTTGTGCATCACTAGCAACTTTTTGCTAATATAATATTAAGCTCCCCTAATTTGAACTCGAGTCTTGCATAATTTATTTTTGCAAATTTGAGTAATGATGATATTGAATTATTTTTCATAATAAATTATCAAGGGCTTTCAGTGACTGAGTTGTAAGAAACGTAACATTGTTAAAGCAAATACCAAATGGTTTGTTTTGTTGGAGGACTTGTCCCCAATTATGTGAGTTCAAATAAGTCAGTAGTATTAAATATTCAATTTTTATTTAAGAAAATAAATCAAAAAACGAAATCTTTTTGCAAGTAAAAATGTTTTCAAGCTTCTATTCTATATAAAAAGTAAGGATAAAGTTTTGATCAAATTACTTATATTCATTAAACAAAATTATCCAATTACCACTTGCTATTTTGTTATTTTTAGTTGTTATTTTTACTTGTTAAAATGTTATTTTTACCACTTGATCAAACTACTTTAAAAATGGATTAAAAATTAAAAGGGTATTATTGTCATTATAAATATTGTGCATTTTCTCTTCCCTCTCTCTCTTATCAACTCTATCTAAACACGAGGGATAACATTATCTCTCCGCTCCGCTCCTCTCCCCCTAATTTTCGCTTCATTTAAACCAAACTTGGGTGTTAAGATAACAACAATGGACGATGAGGTTTGCAGAGTGTCATCTTTTCCACGAGAATGTGTATCCAAATTTTAGGGGGAAAATGTTGCAGTATTGATATTTAGAGGCAGAACCATCAGAGTTTTAGCGAAACTATGGGGCAGATGGAGATTCCACCAATTGTCAAGGATAGACCTAGTAATGGAAGGAGCCTTTTTTAAGTAGAAGAGTTACATTAAAAAAAAATATATATCTAAGCATCACGTGGTTGACAGAAAAGGGGAAATGGGCTGCAAAATCAACTGCATAACATGAGAACGGGTCGGGGAAAGAATCACAGTCAAGAGATTTGGAGCATCTGTTTGTCTAAGATTAAAGAAAAATAACAATTTCGGGTCAATAAAATATAAGAGTGAGTTGGGGTTAAAAATGAGGGGAATGTTCCGAAAGCAAGATACATCTAGATCTCAGCTTATTTTGATAAGCTAATGGACATAAGTGCCCTGAAGGTGTGTTGCACTAGTACCAGAAGTTCATTCACCAATCCATGCCCAGTGAACGAAGCATTAGCAAAAGGGGGGAAAATAGTGGGAGTTCCCAACTAAGCAAACCATTTGATTTCCACCTGAGGATTTAGGTTTGTAATGAAAGGAGTCTTCAGATTATAAGGTGAATTGGGCAACTCCTTCACATTTCACGAACATGTAGTTTTAAAAGAGCCTGGCTAAAAGACGTGATCATATCATAGGTTAGATTTCTCATTTTGACTCTTAACGTTTCATCACTTGTGGAATTGTATGGAATGGAGAGCATCACTGCATCAGTGTTCAATACTTGCAAAAACCATATTGAAAATTAAATAAAAGAATAAACTTCTCCAAATAAATACATCACAAGACTAAAACTATGCAGAAACGACAATGATTAAGCTTGCTTAACCCACGGAATAAAACTACAATGCTACCCAGAGCTAAATATTGACAAGCCAACTAAGTATATACAACATGATACCTTAACAACCAGAGGAGAGTGGACAGGAGAGGAATGGAATGGACAGATAAGAAGGCTCACAGCAGATACCTTCAGTAATCACAGGACTAACTGGAACACTTCATGGAAGCTCTATAGGCCACAAGCATGTATCGCAAAATACTGCCAGGACTGCACCTTTAAGCATGGGCTCATGTTTGGAAGCAATTTTGAATGTTCCATGCATAGATGGGTATTTGTAGTGAACCCAAACAGAAATTTCGAAGAAAATACTCAAACCAAGACTGCATATTACCCGAGAGGATCATCTTGAGTAGCTTCAGAATCCTCATCCATGGGCTTATTATCTTGAGTGGCTTCAGAATCTTCATCCTCCTCAACATGGTCCTTTCCTTTAGTTTCTCCATCAGATGCAGATCCACTTTTTGATTTGAGCATCAACGCTAGTGTTTCAGCAGCTTGAGTATCATGATCAGACCGAGTACCCCCTTTTCCTCTGTCTTGATCACAATCATTCGTGGAACCTTCAAAATGCTCCCTCAAATCAGGGGCAACAATGCCAATCATATCACTAAGTGCTCGGAGTTCAGAATTCCATTTAGTTGTAGCAGCATCCGGAGTACTCTGACTCTCGGCCACCGGAAGAATGGAATCATCCCCAGCACCTTCATTGTTGTCCCTGCTCCTTTGAGAATCATTTTCTCCATGCACAGAAGGAGCTGTGCTGCAAGCCCAGCTACCAGCAACCTCAGAAGCTAGAAGATCCACAGTTCTGATTGTGCCACTAGCTTCAGTGTCCTCAACAAAGGTCTTTTCTGTGTCCACGTGAACTTCCTGACAAGTTGTTTGACCTTGCTCCTCAGTTTCTTGAACATTCACATCGTCATCAAACTGCATGGTGTCCCCAACTAAAACAGAATCTTTATTCAAATCAATTTTTCGATCACTATAATTAGCAGGACTTTGAGTTTCATGAACTTGTTCGGTGTCAACAGCATCTCCCTCCTTCAAAGTGCCAGCACCATCAATGTCAGAACCAAAGCCATCTTTGGCACCATGGTCGCCATGATCTGCACTGGTGAATTCAGCCTCTTGTGTATTTTGGCACTCTTCACTTCTGATGTCACAATCATGCTTCTCGGTGACACTGGCTTCATTGCTTGATGTTTCAACCTGCTCTCCGATATGCTTCTGTGAGGAAGATGATCCAGCCTTGGCAGAAAATTTACCATGGTATGCCGCAACTTCATTTCCTTGACCTGAGTTCCCACCTATGACTCCATCCATGTCAACAGAAGCATTCTCATAATTCTCTTCATCTTCTAGAGTTCTCTGCATTGATTTCAATTGTTCTTGTTGCTTGGCAAACAGTACTTGTATCTCCTCAGTTGTTGAATAGAATGCTCGTAATTGTGTTTCCCTGCATGACAAGCAATACAACGTCAGTTTCTTTAATGAATTTGAATTTCCGAGTTTCAGCAACAAAATATAAATGTTGCCACAGATGTCCATCAACTTAGGACTTGACATCTAACATGTAGGTGGGAAAAGCCTAATTGTCTGCAGGGAAGTCTATGCATCTATCAGCAGGATTGATTCACAATATAAACTTCTGAGTTCTACCAAATTCATGTCATCCAATGATTAATAATTCCACTGCTCCAAAATCCTTACCGAAGCATGAGTTTTTCTCTGGCAGCTTTAAACCTTCGTCTCTCAAAATCAAGATCTCGTGCCGCAGCATTAATCTCAAGCTCAAGAACAGAAACCTTTGCCCAAGCTTCTTCTCGAGCTGCCTGCTACCGACAACAAAAACTATCTCAGCTTGAAAAATGAACAACAGAAAAGCTTCAGAGTAAGCTATCAAAGTAATTAAAGAATAAGAAAAGAAAAACAAGTACTGGAAAGCCAAGGCAACATATCAATACTCAACCACAAGATTCTCTTTTCAAAGTACACTAGGCAGAAGTGGCTTCTTGACATTAATTACTTTACAGTTTCATTAAGTGACATTGATAAGTATAGTAGAAGTTAAGGCAAATGCATTTTGATCCAATTTTCCTTGTATTGTATTACATAAACTTCTTATCTCTACCTTTTCACTCTGCAGCTCTTTCTTTAATCTTCTTGTTTCCTGCTCAAGTTCTTCTACTCTCTGATCCAACGTTCAGCATAACAAAATGTATTAGCATGTAGTTGCAGCTAAATATCAACCAAATTGTTGCAAAGAAATAAGATACTGAATTTTAAGTAATCAAATTGCCTTTATATGATTTCCAGAGGCAAGCTGCTCATCATGTACTTGAGTTTCCAATTGCCTAACTTTATTATCAGAGACAACCAACTTTTGCCTGGTATCCTCCTGCAAGCAGATAATGAATAAATGGTCGAAAAAAAAGGTCAAATGTTCAGAGGTTAGACAAACTTTGACTCATGCTAACTGAAGTAAAATGGCAATCATACCAGCTTGGACCTCAAGGTTTCTACCAGCAAACACCTTTCCTTCTCCAACTCCTGCAATTGAACATAAGATGACAATCTGAGTTCTACTAACAGAGAAGAGTTCCTCACTAATTAAGCAGAAAAAAAAAATCTAAAACCTGAAGCTTCCTTATCGATTCTTGTAACTCTCTTTCTCGTCTTAAGGCATCATCAGAGAATCGTTTCAATTCCTCTTGAGCTTCACACTGAACTCTATGTACAGCAGCTTTCAAATCAGCTGCAGCCTTTTCTCGCTCTTCTTTTCGCTGACTTTGTTCTTCATGTAATTGTTCCTTGAGTTCAGCTATATTTACATTTTGACTGCCACGAATTAAATAGCAGTTTTAGGCTTTTTAGCAATCACAGACAAATAAGGGAAAAGAAAGCACACATGAGCATAGATATGCACAGAAGGGAAAAATCTAATTTGCATCTCTCGACTTTTTAGGGCAATTTTATTTTTGGCAAAGCAAATTTAAAACTTAAACTTCAGCCACAATCCCATATACTTTTAAAAAAAAAAAAATCAATCCGTCAACTCATGTTAAAGTTCAATGGGAAGGATTGAACAGCATTTGTCACATGACTAAGAATTTGAAGATTCTTTTATTCCTTCTCCAATAATTCTAGCTGCCAAAAACCATGGAAGTTGCTAATTGCTCCCCGAGTTTCATGCACCAAATGCTCAGCATGCTTGAGTAAAACAGGGTGATTAAAGAGTGAAACTATCAGCGTAAGAGAAAAACCAATAGATTGAAGTTGTAAGCAGATTTCAGGTACAGTTTCACTTATGGTCCCTTGCCATAAGCAGAGAAGGAGAGCGTAGGGTTCCACTCAAATTGACATTAAATCTCAACTGAATACCTCAACACATCTGTTCACTGGTCTTTGTAAATCTTAGAGAAAAGAAAAAAGAAAAAATGAATTGAGGGTAATAATGCCATAAGAGGAAGATACCAACAAGGAATCTGGAGTTTATGATAGGAGATATGAAAGATTGAATTATAGAGGGAAAATTATGTTTCTTTAATCATAATATTTTTTAGCATGTGGCAGAATGCTTTAAGCTTTTATAACTTTTTATTGTAATTTTCTAGTGTTTTGAATGTTTCCTTCATGAGAAGGCAACTTTAGGATATTATTTTTGGCTTTCCTTTATGAGAAGGAAATCTGGCTTCATAAATAGCCTTTAGTCAGCACTTGTAATCAGACTTGACGAATGGAATATTTTGATGCCTATGATATTCAAGGCACATAAAATTGGAACTGCCCATTCTAATCAATCTGCATTCTCTTGTTTATCCAAGCATAGTTGAATTAATCTCCATGATTTTTATGTTCTGGACAAGATACCACAAACTCTGGAATAGTTAGAGATAGTGTTTATCAAATCACTATGGTAGAACACAACAGAAAATAATTTGAAAAATCAAATTTATAATAATCCACAATTAATCACTAATCATTATACTATGAATTTGTTTTAAATTGCGGACTACATTTTCAAGTGGCGAGCACAACATTATGCACTATATCATTCTGGAACCTTTAAGGCTACAACTGCACCACATGATATTAATATCTATGACCTAGGTAACTTCATTTGCACATAGAAAATGCTGCAAACGGAAGAGTCTTTTGTTATCTCTTTAATACTTCTTACATTAACACCTGGAAAGAAGTCAAGTAAAAAAGGGGCTGCACAATGATCCCGCAAAAAGCATTCCAATGCTTCCTATAGTTCAAAACTCTATACAGAGCCAAACCTTAACTAGGTGCCCCACAGATTCAGCACCTTTATTTATCTCATAGGTCTACATTATAAAGCCCAGAACCTACGGAACACTCAGCCTCTAATACTGTAGGAACTCTCATATCCCTCTTATAAGCCAACGTAAAGAATAAAATGCATCCCAGTACCAATTCAATGTCTTTTTAACAGATTACCAAATTTATCCAAAACATTGTCAACATAAAAATTTAGTCCTGGGTTGTTGAAACTGCAGTTAATGGACTCGTTTGGCATAGCGTTTGGATTTTTCAAACGTACGTTTAACAGTGTTTTTCCGCAAAATGAGATAATCTCCTTCACATTTTTACCTCGACTTGTGTAAAAGTACTCCTCTACCGTGTTTCCAAACAAGCACAATGACATCTTAAATTTTGTGATAATACATCTATGACCAATCCAAACCAGTACTAAGAATTATTACTAATACTAAAACCATAGGACTTAAATAGCCCATACCTGCTTATTATGGCATTGGCTTCAGTACACGACTGCATAGAAGCATTGAGCCTTTCATTTAAGTCTTCCATGGTATGTTTTTGTTCAGCAGAAACTCTGTTGGTTTCACTGAGTTCCTTCTGTTTGAGATCCACCATCTGCTGTAATTCTTTCAATTGATCAAGATAAGATTTCTCAACGGACTCTTTGACTGATTTTAATTCCTGAAGAATGAAACATAAACTCAGTTTGTATTGTAGCTTGTATTTGTAGAAGAATTAGCAGAAATCAAAATCAAGCACTTCTACAATCCATTCACCGCATGGATAGTTATTAAACATCACGAGTGTAATCTTATGAAATAAGCAAACTGAGAGAAAGGTAAAAAGAACTAACAATAACATACACTTCCATATTGCTCGAAAGCTGCACGATTTTCATTACGCAGACTCTCAATTAAAACAAGCTGATCTTCCAACTGCTTTCTCAGTTCCTGCTAACAACAACACTGGATAACCTTAAAGAAAAAGATGTGCACTGCTCCTTAATACTGTAACTATTCTGAATCAAACCCACCGTGTTTGATCTTTGGAGGCTCCGAAAATCATCAAGTGATATGGGACCCTCAGGAGCACCAATTCCCAGCCCTTTTAATCTCTTGTTTTCAGAAACAAATTCCTCTGCATGTTCAAATGGGAGAACAAAGGACAGAAAAGACAGAAAAGTTAAACTGCAGAAATAGCATATCAATGTAAAATATAAATCAAAATATCATTTCCTGATTATCCAATAATAAGAAGATTGCATAATGCATAATTTTATAATCATGTCCTATCACACAGATGCCCGACAAACCATGAATTTGCATTCATAATTCATTCTCAAAATTACCAGTAAAGATTATTCTCTCGCATTTTCTTTTGCCTCCCGCCTGATATCTGATCAGATATCCAACTAGGAGCCAGCACTCAATGTTTGAGCATATTGCAATATAATGCAAGAATGAATTGAACGAATGACTATAAGTGCTCTAGATCATAACATTACCTGCTTTTCTTTTAGCAGCCCCATTATATTGCAAAGAAGCAGACTTGAGCACCTCTCGAAATACAAAAGCAAATGCAATTTCTGTAAGATAAAACAGAACCTTCAATACTACCAAAAAAAACAGAACCTTCAATGATTTAGAAAGAGAACACACAAGTAACCCCAAAGCCTCACCAACACATAGCCCAGCAGAGAATACTCTTTCTGTCTCATCAAAAATAAATAAAAAGGCAAATACTACCTTCTAACCTTAATATAAAAGCTACACAAGGGGTTCATTTTGGACCTAAACATAAGATCTCAATATACTTTGTCTCTCAAATTTATGATATTCTTCCCAAAATATTCCTATTGATTGCACATGCTAAGAGATTTCATCAAGATGTAATTCCAATGCACAGGGTTGACAAGGGTATTAAAGGAAAGCCAACAATCGTTTATCACAAAGAGCTAAGTTAACTAATTTTTTTTAAAATCGTCAAATTAGTGATCTAGATATTAAGAATCGAAGATGGTGAATAAAAATAGACCAAAGCCAACAAATTGCTACAAGCAGAAATTTCAAATTGTTACATGCAAAAACAAAGCAAGATCTTAATCAAAACGCTGATAAATATTTTTTTCAGGAAATAATTTATTATCAAAGGAAACTAGAAGATTGATTATAATGAAAGCAGTGTGCCAGCATACAAAAACTGAAAAAAAAAAAAGGACAATTAAATAATTTATAAAAAAAGAGAGAATTGGAAGATTAAGTTAAAAATGAAAATATTAATCCAACGGAAGGAATTCTAGTTACCATGCTGAGGAGGAGCAGCAAACGAAATGATATCTCCATGACAAACTTTGACAGCAGTACTATTCTTTTTTAGCCTCTCCCAGTTGAGATAAGTTCCATTTGTGCTGAAAAAGGCTTTGCAAGAATCAGAATATAAGAAGAAAAACCATGCTCTTCCTTTTGGTTAGAAAGGGGGTTGGGTGCATGAAATGGAAATCACCTTGTATCTTTCAACCAAATTGATGCCATGCTCTCCATTTTTTCATCAGTGCCTTCCGTTCTGTATATTATGCAATGTTTAGCACTAACAGAAGGCGAATCAATCTGAAAACGAACATCCTCTACCACACGCCCAAGAAAGTGCTCATTCGCAGTTAATAATATATTGATACCCTGCTTACAAACTTTCAGTCAGATAAAATGCGCAACTGTAATAAATAGTCAACCAATGACAAACTTAGCATAAAAACTATTGGCCAAGCCCAAAATGAAAAAAAGCACGAACTCAAAGCTCCAGGATTAAAAACCCTAACAACTCTTTGTTATTGAAGCTCAAAGACATTTTGTCTCATAATATAGAACAGTTGGATCAAGATGTTAATGGTGCTCAAAGCTTGGACAACTCACACAATTCACTGAAATACTTCAAATATACAGCGAGTTCCACTTCTGCCTATTTATGTTTTCACGGGCAAGCTTTAAGGATGAAGCAAAATCTACTTTTCACTTGCACCAACAAGACCGACAACAACAAACCTTAGTTCTTAAGTTAAATAGGCCAGCCTCCCAATTACTAAACACGATATAATCTCCGCAATGGCAGGCTGATAAGGTTATGAAAAATTCAATACGCCCTTTAACGAATCCAAAGAAAAGAAGGGACCTTTAAGAACAGCCAAATTATTTAAACCATTGAAAAATCTACGATTAACCAGAACGAGAGACTGAAGCAAGTAATGGTAATGGGGTCATGCAACCTGTGGCCTTTTACGAGAATTGTTAGAAATAGCAGTAAGGACGCCCCAAACGCCAGGATCGAAGTTCTGTAGAGGCTGGGAAGCAATCTTGGAGGCAACAGAAACAATGAAATCTCTGGGGCTGGGTGACTTCGTAGGAGAAGTGTCACTGGGTTTCGGATCACCAGGTGCTGATGCCGTAGGAAGGTGGCAGGAGCCAGACTCAGAGACTTTGTCGCCGCGTGCCGGAATTGGTGCAGGGGCTCCCGGGCTCTGGTCCTCTACTGCCATATGTGTGTGTGTGAGAGAGAGAGAGAGAGAGAGAGAGAGAGAGAGAGAGAGACTTGGCGGGGATTTTGAAACCCTAACACCAGGTTTTGGGGCGAACTGAAGTGGTCAATGTCAGTCTCTAGCTTCTCATGGAAGCCTGACAGTTTTCTCGGTAATTATAAAATAATAATCTTAATTTTTAATTTTTATATGGGAAATAAAGGGGGAAATCCCATTTTAAATATATCGAAAATGCTCAAATTTTAACTTGGTCACCGAATCCAACAAATCTCAAATTGGTTCAAGTGAAATAATTTGAAATAGTGTTACTGCCCATGTTTGGTACAACTGTAAGAGTTTTTGTCCATGGAAGTGAAAGTTGCAAAAGTGTAATAACTATTAACGTCGCCATTTGTAAATTTGTTGAAAAATGATTTTATACAAATTAAGATAAGTATGTGATAGAAATTTTATTTTAATTTGTGTGAATGAGAAAAAAAGGAGAAAAAATCGTTTTCAAACATCCCAACATTTATTAATAGATTGTTCCACTTTGTAACATGCACTTTTACAGGCAAAATGTGAAATCATTCTTTGCTTGAGGGAGGTGGAGGTGGTGAAGTGAAAAGGAAAAAAAAACAAGAAGAGAGGCATATTTCTTCATGTATATTTAATATTCTAAAGTATAATATAATTCAGTATTTGTAAGTATTTTTTATGAGTATTTAGTCGTTAAAGTATTTTTTGAGTATCTAACATCAGCAGATATTTTTTTAAATATATTCAACACGTTAAAATATTTTTATGCATTAAACATAAAAGTATAAAATAATACTTTAGAATCTTGGAGGTATAATAAAACATATAATAATAATTTGATCAGGGAACTTCTATTAATAAATTCTCCTATTTATTAGAAGAAGAAGGGAAAATGATATATAGGTCCCAAGTAAGAGGTTGTAATAAAAAAAGGTCCCAAACATTCTCAGATTTGCTCTCAGGTCCCATAGGACCTTTTTGTCATAGATTTTAATTGTGCAATGTCTTAAATGCCCTTAGATTCCCCTGGTTCAATACTCTCTCCCTGGTGTGGTCGCCATGGCTGCAAAGAGAACCACAAGAGTGAATTGGTCTGAGCGTGCCAAAGATTTGCTGGAGAGCGGCAAAAGCGTGAATTGGTCTAGGGTCTCGTTAGAAAGCGCCAAAAGCACGAACTAGTATGATAGCGCAAGAAATTTGTGCGAGACTAGTAAGGATTTGTTTGGAAAGGCGAAAGAGAATGTTGAGGCCAGGAATTTGGTTATCGGAGGCGTGGCTTCTGTTGTCGTCATTGCCGTTATACGTTGCTGTCGATCTAGAGGCAATGGTGGTTCAAATGGCGAGAAAATGATGAAAGCTCCCGGTGGGAATGGCCGAAGGATTTACAGAGACGGTGAGCAGATCCGCATCAAGACCAGGCAAGTAGTTCAGTTTAAATCAGATTGAATATCACTATTTCTCTCTATGTAAAATTGTCTGTTATGTTTTCTCATCTTTGAGCTTCCTTTAATTTCTTGCTCATCTTTGCTTCTTATGTTGAATGGGGATACTGAAATGGTGATCTCACTGGTTTCTTTTGCTGGTTTTGTATGTATGCTTGATGTTTGATAAAGTGACTCAGACAATTAATGGAAACCGATCAGTTTATTGATGCCTCTATGATATGTTGATATGTTAATTAGCTATGTTTGTATATGGAAGTTCCTATGAATGTGGCTAGTATTAAACAAAGGGAGTTTGAAGTTTAGATGTTAAATTCAGTGATCAATGAAATTAGAATAATTAAATTAAAAGGATCATCTTCTTCTTCAATGGATCAACCATGTTCTGTGAAAATAAATACTAGATAGCAATTGCATATTAGAATACAAAATTGTAGTGATGATGCAAAGTATGCTCCTTTTGCTTATTTGGCTTAGTAATGACTTTACTATGCACTCATTAACCTTGACAAGTCTATATGTTGCTGTCAGGTTCAACATGTAGAAGATAAAGTTAAAGAATTGCTTCTTAAAATACAAGAGGGACAGGTGGGTGTGTTATTGTGAAACTTTCTACTTGCAGTTCTTAGTCATTATGCTGTCCTTTCACCCTCTGGGTCCAAGTGATTAATGGTTGTGGGATTTAAGCTTGTTCCCACATATATAACAGTACGTATGTATGGTTTAATATGATGCTGTAGTTGGCATATTGCAAATTTAATTACTTAACATTAGTTATGTATTAAAACTATATTTTATTAAAAAATCATGTTAGAATGATTTCAAGATTTCAGCTGAAGCAAAAGTTGATTAAACCCTGCCTTATTTATGAAGTTGAAGCAGAGACTTTTGGTGTGTTAAATGGTTTGTGAGCTTAAGATGGACCAAGATTGGCCTAAATGGAGTATTGGTTTAGCAATAGAATGTCCCATTGAACCACCACCACTGGGTTGTATTAATTCCATTCTATTGTCAGTGGTTGATTCATCACTACTGAAAAATCATGTGATATGTAGCTTCTGGAACTTTGATGAGTTGTTCCAGCCCCAACAACACCTAGCTCGTGATTCTCATGACACATTTTTCTTGTTAGGTTCGTAAAACTTACTTTTATTATTTTTCTTTTAAGTCAAATTTACATCTTATCATGATTTTGCTAGGTTCGTAGAATGAACTCAACAGCTTGCTGCAGGACTCAAGCTTTGTGATGTAAAATGATGATGGAATGCAAATAAAGTGAAGTAGATGAGGAGAAGGAAAAAGAAGGGAAGAAAAATAAGAAGATCATTATTAATTTCTAAGCATTATGTCAGTTGCTGGGAAAGGAAATGAGAAGCAACATGGAAACTTCCAAATCTAATTTTATATCATTATTTGTTGTCACTTTACCTTTTAAAGTAGAGCCAGTCTTGCAAAATGGGCATGAATTCCTCCTTGATTTGGATGAGAAAGCTTGAAGAGATCACAAAGGAGGAATATGCAGCTTTTTATAGAAGTCTTACAAATGATTAGGAATTCATTGCTTTTGTGTTGTAAATTCATTACTACTTATATAGAAAGTGTAAAACTAGTTTTATTGGTTATAATATCATTTGTAACTTTATGTTCACTTGTGCGTGATACAACCATGCTGTCCAGTTTATCGATATTGGTTATTGACAACCCCAACAAAAATAATTACATTATATATTTACATCTGATGGAGAATACGTTAACCTTGGTTGGCATGAAGTATGCTGCCCCTTTATGCCCCTATCTATTTCTGTAAAACTTGAATTGTTTAATCATGCTTCTACATGTTCAAATGAACCTGGTTATAAATGATCTTTCTGCCCCTACAAATCAACTTCTAATCCTCATTTAACCGTTTTATCTATAATTATAACCATTTACTACAAAGGGTGTTAACTTAAGTGGCAAAAAGAGAAGACATTTATCTTCATTAAGTTGGATGACATGCACACGATAATCATGACCATCTCATTTAGTTGTAAATGCAGTTGCCTAGGTTGTAAATGAAGCCTAGTAGGGTTGTTAATGACAACTGCTTGTATTGTAAAGTACAACTGCTTGTGTTGTAAATTATAACTGCTTGGGTTGTAAATAAAAGCTGGTGAGGTTATAAATGAAGCCTAGTGGGGTTGTTACACACAGCTGCTTGGGTTGTAAATAGGAGCTGCTGGGGTTGTTAATGGCAGCTGGTGTGGTTGTCAGTGAAAACTACTTAGGTTGTAGATATGAGCTGTTGGGGTTGTAAATGGGAGCTGCTGGAATTGTTAATGACAAATGGTAGGGTTGTCAGTGACAACCGCTTGGGTTGTAGATGGGAGCTATTGGGGTTGTAAATGGGAGTTGATGGAATTGTTAATGGCAAATGGTGAGGTTGTCAATGACAACTACTTGGATTGTACATAGGAGTTGTTGGGGTTGTAAATGGAAGCTGTTGGGGTTGTTAATGGCAGCTGGTGGGGTTGTCAATGACGATTGCTTGGGTTGTAAATGGGAGTTACTGGGGTTGTAAATGGAAGATGTTAGGGCTGTTAATGCTAGCTGCTGGGGTTGTTAATGACAGCTGGTGGGGTTGTTAGTAACAACTGCTTGGGTTGTAAATGGGAGCCGCTGGGGTTGTAAATGGAGCTGCTGAGGTTGCTAATGCTAGCTGTCGGGGTTGTTAATGACAGCTGGTGGGGTTGTCAATGTCAATTGCTTGTGTTGTGAATGGGAGCTGCTAGGGTAGTAAATGGAAGCTGCCGGGGTTGTTAATAGTAGCTGGTGGGGTTTTCAGTGACAATTACTTGGGTTGTAAATGGGAGCTGTTGGGGTTGTAAATGGGAGCTGCCGGGTTGTTAATGGCAGCTAGTGGGGTTGTTAGTGGTAACTGCTTGGGTTCTAAATGGAAGCTGCTAGGATTATAAATGGAAGCTGTCGGGGTTGTTAATGGCAGTTAGTGGGGTTGTCAGTGACAATTGCTTGGGTTGTAAATGGAAACTGTTTGGATTATTAATGACAGCTGCTAGGGTTATTAATTAAAGCTGCTGGAGTTGTTAATGACAGCTAGAGTTGTCAATAACCAATATCAAGAAACTGGACAGCATAGTAGTATCATGCACAAGTGAACATAAATTACAAATGATATTATAACCAATTAAACCAGTTTTACACTTTACATGTGAGTAGCAAGAAATTTACAAATTAAGTATACAATTAAAAATGGTAAAGAAACAACTAGATGATATTACAAAACCAGCTACGTCAAAGAGATCAAATAGTTTTCCTAATCATTAGTAAGACTCTTATAGAAAGCTGCATATTCCTCCTTTGTGATCTCTTCAGGCTTCCTCATCCAAATAGGCTTCTCCTTATTCACCAAAGACTACTCATGGTATACCTCCTTGATCTTCTTCTTTTTCTTCCTTTCTTTTTCCTTCTCTTCATCTACTTCACTTTATCTGCATTCCATCATCATTTTACATCACAAAGCTTGAGTCCTGCAACAAGCTGTTGAGTTCATTCTAGATGGTTGAAGCCTCTTGGCGTATTTAAGTAGTTATTCAATTTAGAATAAATGAAAAGCATTGATACCATAAAATCCATTACAAAAATCACAACAAAAATGATGTCATAAATTTGTAATCAAATTTTCTCAGCTACCATTTTTTCGTTTAATATCTCTGGCATATTTATTTGGATACATTCCATTCATCTCCAACTAGTCCGATTGTAAAAAATTGCAATGTGCTCAAATTGAGTTGCTTACATCAAATTGAAGTTGAAAGGTTCCCACAAGAAAATATAAGACAAAGACATAATTAAAAGATGGTTCATTTCATATGATGAGGAGAATGTGCAAGTTATTTTATGTGTTCAATAACCAGAGCTTACCATGTGATAGACGAAAGTTAGAACCAAACTGACATCAGTGTTGCAGAAAAAACTTGTACATCTGCACTTGGGTGGTATAGCATTAATACTGACATGAGCAAATATGAATTGTTGCAAAATGTACACAATTCTTCAGCCACTTCATGCATGCAACAAAGAAGATGCTTTACTATTTGGTTAGTCACGTAAATTCTCAAATGTTGACAAATGGCATATCTCTGTTGTATCCATTTATGTTCAAAGTTCTAGTCACATAAATTGGATGGCTTTCTACAGATGAGCATGGGAATATCACTATTTGCAATACAGCTCAGAAAAAAATGAGCTTATTTTTATCAAGCTTTGCTAGAATCATATGGCATAAGCTATAATCATCTTAAAAGAAATTATAAACATTTAAAATACATACATCCAAATACATCTAAAATAATTTATAAGTGCTTTTTGGAGTAGATAAGCTGCTAATAATCATCTTATTAGCTGCTAATATGCTACTATGCAAGACACAGTCTTTGCATTGTATAACTATTTCAAGGTAGAAATACCTGAAGTGATGGAATAATTACAACAAAGTGACACTATATGCTTAAATATGTTTTCTTCCTTTTTCTAGATTACCATTTCAGTATCCCCATTCACCATTTCAGTCTTCCTTTTTCTAGATCACCATTTCAGTCTTCCTTTTTGTGCTCGTATCAATGATGTTCGTCCTAGTTCAAAACCTCAGCACACATGCTAAAATTTAAAAGATACATTAACTCACATTATTGGCACAGTGCATCAGCAAATTGATTACCAACTCAGTCAGACGAGGAGTAACTTTAAACAGATTTTAATAAAGCATCTAATCTGGAGATTATTTTGGGATAGAGTGAAGCAATAGTTTTTACGAAAGTTAATAAATCCATCCAACCTCAATTTTGTTGGTAAGATGACTTACTTTTTCTATAATATATATTCTCTAGGTAAGCCTATGGCAATCTGAACTCTATTGTGGAGAGACATGAGAAATAATATATGTTAAAATAGTTGTTGTAGAATATTCAAAATATTGTTCATGGCATTACAATGTGGAGGGGTCATTGGAAGACAAGTTCTGAGCGAGTAATTAGGAACTAAATTCTCCATCCAACGAAAATTCCAAAAGGGACTTTTGTCAAAAGGTCATATAAATGGGTGCAATTTTAAAATGCATCTAAGACTAGAGACCTACCAACGTATAAAAGGAAAACATATCATCCAGACCTAGCCGCTACAACTAAAAGTGAAGATTGGGATTTTCCCTGTTTCAGCTTAAGTAGTTAATGCTCTATATTCTATAATAAAATTATGTTTTTGACTAGGGTATAGAGGCTACCGTCTTGAGTACCAGAGAAACTTTTTGGTTCTTAATTTCAATAAGAACACAAAATACTATACTGGTTCAGATTTAAGTCAAAAAGTTAGTTCCTCTTGCAAAAGGTCGGAGTAAATCTAAACGACATAATACAAACACTAAAATAGCTTCCAAGAATTGAGCTTAACAAAATGATTCCTATATTACTTCGAATATGCAGGCAGAAGACGGGCCAAATTTGGATTGTCCACAAATCCAGCAGCAATATCAAATGTCGACTAAGATCTGACCAACGAGAATGTAGACACAATTTAGATTAATTGTTTGCACATAATTGAAATCATAAAATCAGAATCTGCTCTAAATCTAAAGCAGCCCAGTAAATAGTAGTGCGATGTGCCCCTTTTCGTTTGCCTTCATTTTCAAATGAAAGGAAATAAATGCAAGAGTATATTTTAAATGGAGACAGAAAATGGAAAAGGACTCCATTACCTCAAACTAAAGCTAGTGTGAAGATTGTGATTTTGAGCCCAATCTCTCTGAGCTTTCCCCAGCTCGTAATCGTGAGATCAAATTATCTTAGAGCTTTGGAGGAATCGGGAAATGGATCTGATAGAAGCGTTGTGAGCTCTGACCTGCGAAGACGGAACTATACCATCATTGGAATTTTATGTTCTTATATCGCAGTAAAATCAGTGGCGGTTTCACGGTGAGACGGGTAGACAGCTTCAATGGCACGACGAGAGGTGGGCGGTGGTTTTCAAATGAATGAATCTCACTCTGACCTCAGTCTCACTTTTCAAACCAATGGGGACATTTAGCACTTTTCACAACTAGAATCTATTACAAAAGGTTCCATGGGATTAAATCTGAGAATGTTTGAGATTATTTTATATTTAATCTTTTTATTTGGGATCTGTAAAACATTTTCCCTTAGAATAATTTCTCCTTTTTGTTCTACCGTGGAAGTCGCTTATTATGAGGAGAACGATTTGTTTACATATGCTAACGCGTTCTTTTTTTGATCAAAATATGCTAACGCGTTCTTGGAGTAGGCGATTTTAAGCGTCGCATGTTCATAATTATTTCCCACGCTATAGCACTCTGATATTTTCTTTTTTTTTGCAATAGCATGCCAACTAGAAAGCCTTTAAATATGAAATTACGGAAATGCCCTTCTAAATAAACTTCATTCAACGCCCCAACCCGAACCCATCCGCAAGGGGGGAAAATCACACAAACATAAACTTCCTTCCTTCAAGGAGGATGAGGTGATGAGGAGAAAATAGAAGCATCAGAAGGTGCATTAATGCCTTCAGGGAGAGGGAGATAAGGAGAACCGCTATGGTGTTGAAAGGTTTGCCTTGATGGTTGTGCTTGTTGTCCATGTCAGAATCGTCCTTGAACATATTTGTCATAGCGTTATAAAATCAACTTTATGTAAATCGACACAAATCTTATCTCACAAAATTATTTTATATACAACAAATTACATTGAAAAAAGGTAACTTCTACCCATATAGTGCGATTGTCTTCCCTCATCCCCGTTGGAGTCATCATCATCTTTAGGGCATAGCAATGGGCAGGACGGGCTAGCCGAGGGCCAACTCGTAGCCCACCCGTTTATTTTTTACCGGGTTCGAGATTTAAGTCCAGTGTAAACAGGCTAGTCCAAACTCGGTCTTATTTGGGCAAGTTACGAGCTAGCCCCTTTACACTTTTTTTTCAAAAAACCTTCATCTATTTTAGACAGCCACACCCACACATAAAGAGACGAAGACCATGGGGGTTTGCCTTCTGCACCTGTTCCCTGCTCCTATAATCTGCATATTTAAAAGCCTGAAAGTTTAAAGACACTGCAAGTCTACAACAGATGGACAGAGACCCAGCGGCTTGTGAGGACGGAGTCAAAGGCAACGAATGGAGATCCTGCGACGAACGCGAACCACACACAATTGACCTGGGCGAGGAGCACGGAGGCGAAGGCAACGGATGGAGATCCAACGATGAAGGCAAACCACACACAACTGACCTGGACGAACAAACACGACTGGCCAACTGCAAGTCTGCAACAGATGGACGGAGATCTAGCGGCTTGTGAGGACGTAGTCGAAGACGAAGAAGGCGAACCACACACACTAACATATTGCAATTCGATAAAAACTATATATATATATATAAATTATACACATAAAATATATGAAAATAAACGAGTGGACATGGGTAGCCCGAGGGTGTGCCAGTAGCCCGTCAGTTTAAGTGTAAAGCCCATCCCGTTTAGGCCCCCCCATGATGTGCCATTATTGGGCAGACCCAAACGAGAAAATTCTCAGGCGGGTCTAGCGGGTTCTGAGTCACTTGCTCAGCCTTAATCGTCCTTTGTTGTCATTATTAATGTTTTTATGCCCCATTTGATATGGGAAAAGTTTTGAATAGAATTAGAAGTATAATTGGAGGCGAATAAGTTTAAAGTCATTCTTGTTAGGTTGGAAGAGATAAGGCATAATTTTTAATTTATATATATTTATAATATGGAAATACTAAAATACCTTTAAAGAAAATCCCATCTCCTTCTATTGTATCTACGGGATCACAGCCACCACTGTTAATGGCAGTAAACCACCATGTGTACAGACCTAAACAACTAAACCATTCCAAACCCAGATCAAAGAGGTAATCCAAATTGTAACCCCCTAAACAATTAATCATATAATATATTCTCGTTTAATTAGATAACTCATTATTCCTTCTGATACCATTTATAATCCTTTCTGATACCATTTATGATCCCAAACAACCCAGACACTTAAAAACAATTAATTATTAAATCCTCAATATTTAGGGCATAAAAGTTATGGGTGAGGCACCCAGTCCACAAACCTTTCATAATATCACATATCACATCGATCCAGGGTACAAAACTCGCCCACAAATCAATAAAAACCAAAACAATTATTAATATCCCATTAACCATATATTCCTCAGAACAATCCTTAATATTTCACACATACCACAAGACAAATTATTAATGAGTACAATTTCAATTGTATAATCATAAAAGTATAATAAAATTATGCAAGCCCTATAAGTTTGTCAATATACATTTCTCCTTAAGATAACCTAGTTACTTAGCCTACAGTGATAACTATTATTAAACTGTTGGCTTCTTCCTTTCACGCCTCAAACTACTAAATTCCTCTTCTGAAAAAATATATATCGATAGGGTGAGACTTAAAGTCCCAGTAACTAATAATCAATTCATAGAATATACAATATGGGATTATAAGTCAGTGAAGCAGTGCTAATATACAATATTCAAACAAAATAATGTTTTCCATTCGTTACAATCAGAATGCACAAATGATCCCTCCATCCTACTCCTCCATATTACTCCATCCAGAGTGTGAGTCACAATAAACCCTGGCATCCCTCCTGGGTCTAGGCTGACTCCCCACTAGAGCGTGAGTCACAATAACTCCTGGCCTCCCTCCTAGGTCTAGGCCGACTTCCCACCAGAGTGTGAGTCACAATAAATCCTGGCCTCCCTCCTGGGTCTAGGCCGACTTCCTACCAGAGTGTGAGTCACAATAAACTTTGGCCTCCCTCCTGGGTCTAAGCCGACTCCCCACTAGAGTGTGAGTCACAATAAACTTTGACCTCCCTCCTAGGTCTAGGCCAACTCCCCACTAAAGTGTAAGTCACAATAAAGCATGGCCTCCCTCCTGGGTCTAGGCCAACTTCCCACTAGAGTGTGAGTCAAAATAAACTTTGGCCTCCCTTCTGGGTCTAAGCCGACTCCCCACTAAAGTGTAAGTCACAATAAATCAAAGCCTCCCTCCTGGGTCTAGGCCGACTTCCCACTAGAGTGTGAGTCACAATAAACTTTGACCTCCCTCCTGGGTCTAGGCTGACTCCCCACTAAAATATAAGTCACAATAAATCCTACCACTATGATTAGTAGTGGAGCAACCGCGAATAAATTCACAATACATTACATAAGTCCCATCATCACGAGATCACCCAACTACTTTCATGCAACCTAATATGTCAATTCCCCACAAATGTATAGATTCACAATATATTACAGATAAAGATCAATTATGAATAGTTCATCATACATATCTCTAAGAAAAACATATCATTTATATATATATATATAAAGAAAATACTTCCCACTTCACTAAAATTGAACATATAAAAATAAAGATAAGATTCGTAATACATAATTAAGGTATCGAAAATACCTTACAATTCATGCAAAGCATATAAAATGAATTAACATCGGTTACCCCAACTCCAAAATACTTGAAAGCGCAAGCCACAAAAGCATCAACCACAATTAAATCAATCTAATTGATCCCAAAGAACTTCTACACCCAAAAGGAGTAGACACCACATTAGAGAGAGATGGGAGAAGAGGACTCTGACGGCTGACCTAATTTCTTTCTATGCATAACGTGAGGGGGTGTGACGGCAGACCTAATTCCTCACTGATTTGTATTATCTAGATAGGTATATATTATATACATATCTTTTCTCAAGATCCTTTTGTATATCTTATACAAAACATATACTCTATATATATCATCAACATTTTTTTATATATTATATTATTTTTTTATAAAAATAATTATTATTTTTTCTTTTCATTCATTATTTCTCTAATTCACATGCCTCAAGGATAATATCTTTTTGATTTAAATAATTATCTAACAAATTATACTTAATCAAAAGTATTGATTCTAAATAACAGTTAAATCTTCTAAATAAATAATTATTTCTTGATGATGATTAAATTCTCTCAATAAAAACTTAGGATGTCACACAAATCATCGCTGTCGCCATCTTTAATGGCAGTAATCCAAATCTTCGCAGTCACAAACTGTCCCAAAATGAGAACTGAAACCCAAATTGAAGGTGGTAGGCTGTCGCCGTCACAAACCATCCCAAATTCATATCGAAGAGGTAGGTCATCATTGTCGTAGGTGGAAGTAGATCGTTGTCATTGTCCCAAACACAAATCGAAGAGGTTGTTGTCGCTGTCGCAAACTGTCCCAAACTAATGTACAGGTCATCATTGTGTTCTTCTGGGTGTTAAAGCTATTCACCATCATCTTCATCGGGCTCATTGTTGTATTCCATTGTGCTCATTGTAGTCAATGGGCCTCCACTATGAATCATTGCTAGCTGAGGATTGAACGGGTAAAATGATCATGCCATCAATTTTTAAAAATGGGAATTGAATTCTTATAGGGGCGATGGAACCAACTTCCATTAAAAATGATGAAAGTAGATTCCATGTAAAGTAAGTTTTGTTGCACCAAACAATCCAAAACATTCATTCTACTTTCACTTTTCCAAACTTAGTTCCCCATACCAAATGGGGTTGTGGTGTGGGTTCAAGGGTGAAATAGTTATTCCACCATTTTTTACTCCAAACACTAAACAACGAAAACAAATTGAGTTCAATTTCAATTTCGCTTTTGGTGGCCCAATTTGATGCTACCAAACATAGCAAAGCGTATTACTTCATTGCCCCTCATTTAAAAAGAAGAAGGAAGAAAGGCATTTTTGTTTCATTCTTTTATTTTTGATAAAATGACAATATATATAATATTTTTATCGTTCAAGTTTCCCTTTATTTCTATTTTGTCTTTTAAGTTTCAATTTTGTCAAGGTGTAAAATGATCAATGTTTTATATGAAATGAAAATTGAGGAATTAAAACAAAAATGAATTCAAAATTAAGGAATTGAAGATTATATTAATATATAAATAAGATAAAATAAATTCATATCACAATTTCACTGTGGGTAAAAGAGATTAGCATAGTTGCTGAACAGTCAGAATCGAAGACTTTACTATACATATGGATGGAGTCATAGATGGATGAAAAATAATGGAAAAATCCATAACAATAATATGAAATTATTAAAATCCCAGATTTATTTTGTTTATTACACTTCATTAGTTATTTATTGCATGTTAAACTAAAATACATAAAAGACAGTTAAGTGGTTATGATTTTAACTTTTTTCATTATACCCTTTTTTCTAATTTCACCCATCATTAATATTCCTAGTGGTATTTTAGGTTAAAAAATTGTTAGTTCTTTATTTTTTTTTTCCGAGGGCAAAAAAGTTCTCAGCCGCTATTTTTTTTTGCCAACTAATTATTAGTTGCTCTTCGAACTATGTAAAATAATTTATATATGTAAAATAATTTATATCTTTTTTGGATCAAAATATAATTTATATCTTGAAACATATGATTACACAATTACACAAAAAGGTGCCTTATATTTAAATAGAGTGAGTAATGTCTTACATTTTATTTTCAATTCCATTCTATTTTATTTGGCGGACAAATAAGTTTCTCATATATATGGAGTAATGACAATAAAATGACATAATTATCAATATGTGTATATGAAAAGTGAGGAGCATACACTTATCATTGCTGGCATTGAATTTTTTATTGCAAGCTCCTTAGCTTCTTAACTGTTATTAAAAATTTGAATAATTAAACTTTTTTTTAAAAAAAGTCATATAATTATCCCTTGTATTATTTCATTTGGGAACTCATTTTTCCTAATGACGCACATAAGTCAAGAAAAAATCATCTTCAAATATATAAAAACCATTTCAAAATCTGTAAAACCACCTTGAAAGTCATAATTCATTTCTCCAAACGGAATTTCTAAACAACCATATTATCTTTTTCTAAGCATAGGTTATCCTATTTTGAAACAATATTATTTGATGCACATTCGGGTATTAAATGTTGGCACATCTTTTGATGTAGATTCAAACATGAATTCACTAGATTGTCGGGGACTAACCCCTTTAACTAAACCTAACCTCCATTAATTCCTTTTATTGGACCAATTTATAAAACTGTTGGGTAAATGATTTTTGGTCAAAATGTATTTTTAAAAATGACTTTGACCAAAATGTATTTAATGAAAACTTGTTTGGATAAACGTTGTAAAAGTGATTTTTGATGGAAGGTGACTTAAAAGAAAATGAGTCTCATTAAATAATACATATATATTATCGTATATTGTGAGAAAATTAAGAAAAAGTGAAAAAAAATAATTAGAATATCTTAAATTACGATATAGAATTTTAAGGCCTCGACTTGTAATGTATTTTAGGTCAAATGAGCTTTTTTCTCCTCCTCATAATGCTCTGATTCTTTCCCACATATGGGTATTTCCTCGTAAATGCATTCGGCCTCCAAAACACTTCATTTCCCTACCTCAGTGGATTGCCAAACGAGCTGATTATTATTTAATAAAAACTAAATGAGACATGCATGTTTGAGAAAACTTTCTCCCAACAGTATACGTAAGTCAAAATAAAAAGACATCTTCAAATTTAAAAAAAATATATCAAAATCTATAAAATATATCGAAATCCGTAAATTTCTTTCTCCCAACGGATTCTCAAAACACATGTAAATCAGCCAATGGAAGGTATTCCAGCTAACAGTGCTTAATTAAGACCTGCCAATAGATATTAATCATCAGATGAGTGTCATCGATAGTATCGGATGATTGATGACGTGTTCTTCAATCACCAAGGCTCCGTTTGTTTTGCCCGTTGGCACAATGGGTGTACTTACCGAGACACTTTTCCTCTCACATAAATTGCCTCAGAATCTGTGTCCGTTTTCCTAACGGGCTATCCAAACGGAGCCCAAATTAACCAGTATTGAGTTGAATCCAGTACTTGTGTTTCGTCATGATCAAAAACCAATTTTTTTTATTGATTTTCATTTGAGTAGGAGTAATTTTCACATTAAAAATCATTTTTAATCTAATTTCTTTTCCATTCCATTTTATTTTAAAATCCATATAAACTCGTTGATAAATCTTAGGTCAGGAATTTAAGTGCAATTCTTCTGGTTTTTATTAATAATTTGTTTGATAATTGATTAACCATTTTTAATGAAACAAACTGATTAAAATATTGTGTCCGTTTGAGAATGCGAAGTACTTCTACGTAAATCGAAGTAAATATGTAAAAGAGATTATCTCATGTAAAAATAGTGTTGAGCATATTTTTATAAAGTAAATAAATTTTTTTGAAACCGTTCGCCACACAAGATGCAGAGAGAGTTCTGACAATCTGAGACCGTTGTGGAAGAGACGTTGGGAAAACGGCCCGCTTATTTGAAACAGGTAGGGTCCACTTGGATTGCTCCACGTGGCCTCATTCATTCAACCTTCCTCTCACGCATTTTCAAAAAAAAAACTTTTAAATTACTATTATATATTTTTAGGCATTATAAATATCAAACTGTCCAAATTCTAATGCACTATATGCAGCATCATCACAAATCTCACAGACACCGACATTTAAAAAAATAAGAAAGGAAAGGAAATTCACATTCGATTACACATTCATAATTCACAGTCATAAATTCATCTAACAAATAAATTCAAAAAATTATGATAAAAGCCAATTAAATTAAAATACGAAAAAGTCTTAAATTAAATTAGAAATGGAAAATACCAAACACGGTCTCAGACTCGACCATTCATGATAAGACAACGGAGCATATCAGGACGAGGAAAACGGCGAGACCAGCAGAAACATCCATGCGGCCAACGGCAGACCTTTCCTGAGCGCCATGGTCCGCAGCCGCTGACGGAGTATCAGCCGGAGAACCCGCCGGGGTGCCTGCCATAGGAGCCGGTGGTGAAGCTGCAGCCGGAGCAGGTGACTTGGCTTTCGGCGCGAGAGCTGGTGCCGGCGAAGGAGAGCTCACTGGTGCTGGCGCAGGTGCCGGAGACGGGGACTTACCGAATAACTCAGTAGGAAGAAGAACGCTATCGACGGTGAAGATGGCAAGAGGAGTCGAGTCCAGCACCGTACTGGCGAGTCTGGATGAGTCGACTCCGGTGTGGAGAGTAACGGCATCGCCGGCGGTGGTTGTTGATAACTCATACTTCCCGGCCCCGTTTGTCGCCAATGTGCTAATTGGATCCTTGCTGGTCTTCAAAGCCCCAACGGGAAGGTACTTTGAGGCGGCGTGATACAGTAAGAGCGAGACCACCTCAGCGTTGGTTAGTTTGTTCAGATTGGGAACCCCACGCGCCTTGAAAGCCTCATCGGACGGCGCAAATATGGTCAAACCATTTTCAACGGCAGACTCGTAAGTCTTAATCACGCCGCTAGACAGAAGCAACGACGCAAACGTTTTGCCTCCGGCCTTCTCGATTAACGCCGTTATGTTAACATCAGCGGACGGAGGTGGAGCTGTCAACAACCCCGGCGCAATAATCGGCGCGTTGATCTCAAGCACGGAAATATTGTACGGGATTTGCTTCACCGACTTGGTGTAAGACGAGTCGAGCTTGGATCCGGGAGCCGCCGAGCCGAAGCCAACCTTTCCGCCTTTAAGGTCAGTGATGTTGACAAAGCCCAAATTTCCAGGGGCATTTCCGGTAGTTTGGTACAGCGTGGTCGTTAGCGTAGAGCCATTCGAAATCTTGTGAAGCTTCTGGCCGTCGTAGTAGTCCAAAAGGACATGGAGGCTAAGAGCCTTCTTAACAACGGAAAGTGGGTGACCGGAGGTGAGTGAAGAGAACGCGCCGTTGTTCAGGACAAGAACAGTGATTGTTTGGCGGCTATTGATCTCGTCGGCGAGCTTTGTTTGGGAGAGGAAGCTGTTGAATTGGCTATATTCAGGGAAACCAGCGAGAATGTCGGTGATGTTGTGGCCGGAGACAACGGCGGCGATGGTGAGAGTGGTGAGAGAGAGAAAGAGGAACGAAATTCGAAGAGAAGCCATGTTTGGATAACGGCAAAAGGAAGAGGCTGCAGAGAAAGCTGCGAGTAGTGGGACTGTGGGAGGGAGGAGAGTGAAGTGGAGGATCTGATAGTTAAAGATGAACGTTGAGCCAGGTTAATTTTTAACCATGGTTAGTTATGGTTTAAGGAGGGAGAGCCACGTGGGACACACTCAGGGACAAGTATGATTTGGTCACAGCTGGAAACGAAAAGGGTATGTTGGATTTGCTTCTTTGGCTCTTCATATAGTGGATGACATGAATGGTCATCAATTTTTATTTTTAAAAAAATAAAATTAATTGAAAAAATGGGGGCAGGTGAATTATGGTTAAAATTGGGACCGAGAGGGTTTGTTTGAAAATCCTTTTTAGAATAACTTTTATGGATTTTTAGCTAAAATTTAGGTTTTGGAGAATAATTTTTACGGATTCTGAGGCAAAACATATGTTTTAAAAAGATAATTGTATTTGAAAAGTTTTAAATTTTACAGAGACAAAAGTTTATAGGAAAGATAAAAGAGAAATAAAAAGTAAAAATAAAATTTATTAAGAGAGATGATGTTATTTGATAAGAAAATAGTTCTTTCAAAGCTCAGATGTCAAGCTAATGGCTTGTGACAAAATGAAATAAGTTGGTAACCAAACCTTAATTACATTTGTTTAAGATTGCCTCTATTTCAAGATTGATACAAATTTTTTTCTTCTCAAAATGCGGTTCATTGTTTTAAGTATGGATAAATTTGGTATTTTTTAGAAAATCAATTAAATGTTGATGTCTCTATTTAGATACCCACCATCCAGCACCCAGAAAGATATATTTTATATATAAAAAATGTCGGTACTTTGCAAAATTATATACATAAAAAGTACCTTTATTTGAATTGACATCATCTCAATCAAATTTTTAAACAGGATTTTTAATAGACTTTTTCCTAATTTTTTCATTTTAAATAAATCAATCACTTTTTTTTTTGGATGAGATGATTGAAAGTGTCTTGCACTTAAAGATAGAAGTGTGAATACTGGAGTTTTGATTTGAAAACCTACCTGAGGTTTCTAAAGTTGACAAAGCAATAATGGAGCAAAATCAATGTCCTTTCAGATTCATATAAATTAATTGCTATTAATTTCCCAAAACCCATTAGAATAAGTTTAAGTTGGATTGTTGGCAAAAAAAAAAAAGTTGAAGTTGGAATGAAATCATAAAAGTAGGTATACCAAGTTTTGAACTTTGAGAATTTTTTTCCACTCTTTTTTTTTGGGAAAATTTTATTCCTTACTTGAATCAGGAAACAATAATTGTTTATACGCAAAATCTTCACCATAAATTCAATTCTAAGGCATTGAATTTTGATATAAATAATTCAATGCCTTAGAATTGAGGAAACAAAATTATGGGAGTGGAGTTTTAGGTATGCAACTAAATTGAGGAAAAAATTTTAAAAAAATGCAAGAGAGAGGGAAATAAAGAAAAGTCCTGTTAAAAATTTACAAAGTACTGATATTTTCTGTGTATAAAAATCTATTATATCATTTTCAATGAGAAAATTCTTAATGGGAGATATTTTCCCATTTTTCTCTTCACCAAGAAACTTTCCAATGGGTGACATTTTCTCATTTTCCTCAAAATGGGGAATTTGCTATGATGTCTTATAAAAGAAATTTAATTATCCAAAAGTTAAATAACGACATGTTTTAGTATGAGAAATAACAATTGGTTTATATTTCTCACTTGTCATTAGGGCTTTTTTTGATAATTAATCCCTCTTCCTTATCACTTCATAGCAATTACCCAACAAAAGTTACCTAAAGTTTATATAACAAATATGTAATCTTAAAAAAATTATAATGTGATTTTAAGAAAATTATGAGAAGGGCTTTTTGAATTATTAATCATATATCTCAAATTGTAAGTGCAAAATATTGTAGTAAAATCAAAGTTGTAATTTTGAGTAGAAATAATAGCAATTTTACAAAGTATCATTACCGTTTTCATTAATTTAAAGGTTAATTATTAAAATCCTCGACAATAATTATTGCTTTACATGGGTTCTTGAGTATAATTTTTCCAAACTCGAAAAAATCATCTTGTAAAATATAATTATTTACAATGATAAAAGTAACTTTTTCAGGAGTATTTAATACGATATTTTAATAAAATTATCACCGCATCTCAAGAAAGTTCCGATATAAATTATTTAAAGGACATTCTAAGGAACTAAAGCACATTATTTAAAAAATAATTAATTTAACTAATTTTATTACCAGTACAAATTAATTATATACATTTAGATTTCAGAACTTATTTATATATTCATGTCGATTTGCTAACAAACATAATTTCACCTAATACCAAAGGGACATATTGAATATATAGCATTAAGCATGCATAATCCATGAATTAAAAAGGAAGAGTTCAGGCAAAAAAAAACAAGGCAGAGTTGATAAGGTTAAATGTTTTTTCCGGTAATAGTGCGATATATTGGAAGCGATTTATGAGACCTATTTGGGAATATGGTGGAGAAGTGATTTTACATGAATTGAGGGTAAATATATAAAGGGGATTATCTCGCTTTGTGGAAAAAACCGTTGAACTGGGTTTTAGACTTCTTAGAAGTATTACCAAACAGGGCCAACATAAATTTTCAGATAGATTGGGTCAAAAGTGTAATTTCACCTCAAAATGAAGGGATATATTGGACATTTACATATGGTGGTGAGAGCATGCACCATCCAAGGATGAATTGGAAAGTGGGAGGCACATCAACCATAATGATGAAGCATCCTCATGCCCCACAAACAAATACAGCCTAGCCATGAATAATGAATCCCATTAATTAATTATATTGCTCTTTGCTTAGTTTAATACATTTCTTAGTTGTCCCAATAACACTGTGCCACTTTAGCTTTCACAAAAAGTTTTTACCTTTGCCTGTGCCTTGAGGTATTCAAATTATTTTTCTCACCTCAACCAAAAAAAAAACAAAAGGAAAATTTTTTGTATCGCCTTGCTTCATAACATCACCAAAGAAGAAGTCTCTGTTTTTTTTATCTGTCTTTCTCCTTATTCAAGTTGAGTTGGTGTTGAATTTAATTTAAGTACGTCTTTGGTAAATTAGAGCCTCGATCTAGTTTCAATTGGAGAATAATAAGAACAAAAAATTGTACATTTGATTCTCTAAACTTATATTAAATTTCAGTTTAGCCCTTTAAACTTATAAAGCGTACTCCCATTTTCTTAATTTTAGCAATGTTAGCTTCATAACTAAAAAAATACTGTCTCAGCAAATTTAAATGGTGAGAGAGTATGCTTAAATTGTAATATTCAAATATAATTTTTATATTTAAAAATTAAAATATAAAAATATTATATTTTATACTTTATTTTCATTTTTAGTACATTATTTAATTACATCATCAACATTTAAATTCGTTGAGTTAGTATTTTTCATTAATAAGATTGACATCATAGAGATCGAACATAAGAATAATATTCAACTTGATATTGAGCTTGATAAATAGGAGTGCAAAGAAAAGTACAAACTAAAGCTAACTCTAGAATCCAATCAAATATAATCATATATCATATTCATCTTCTTAGGATATATAAAATACGAGATAGATCAAAACATAATCAATTAATATAATCTTAACATTCTCTTTAAACTCAAAATGTCTTGGAAACAACTCGATTTTAAAAGATTTAGGAAACAAATCAGTTGTTAATGCACACCAATCAAGATCGTGTGAGGCGGCACGGCATAATGCAGACAGAACTACAAAACCTAAGAAACTGCAATGATCTGGGTGAAACTTGATGGACTGTGGGATTTAGATGGAATCCTAGGCTTGTTTGGATAGTCCATTGGAAGAACGGATACGGATTCTGAGGTAAATATATAAGAGGAATTTTGTATCGATAAGCGCAGGAATGAACCAAACTTATTGGCAAAATGCATGGGTCTAGAGGGAACCATATGGTCTTATTGGAGGATGGAACCAAAGAGACTGAAGAAAACACAGGGATTTCGATGGAACTAGACGGACTACGAAGGAACTAGCTAGACGGAACCAACATAGATCTCGATGTAAGGAGACAACAACTTGGATCTAGAACAGAACTAAACGAGCTATGAAGGAAAAAGAGCATGTGCATGGAGGCGCTTCAGATGGAGGAAGGAGACGGAGAGGATTTAAGAAGGGGTCGTCATGCAAGAGAGGCCAAGGCGAGAAGAGAAGACGATGATTAAAGAAGAGGAGATCTCATCGTGTTCGTTTGGAAACATGGTAGTGAAGTACTTTTATTTAAGTTGAGGAAGAGATTATCTCGTTTTACGGAAAAACATTGTTGAACATGTGTTTAACTTTTAAAAACATTATTCCAAACAAGCTCATTATCTTATTCTTCGGAAATTGAATATATGTTTTCAAATTTTAAGACAGTACCTTTTATTTCCTTCTAGTGTGAGACACATGGTTTTTACTAACATTACAGTTCACTCTAACTAATATTTGTTGTTGTTGTTTTGGTAAAATACTCCAATATTATTAATGATTTTTGGGTTCTTTCTCGTGTCTTGCAAATAATTAATGGCTTCGTTTGGGTTTCCGTTAGGAACCCCGTTTTGACCCAAAACCCATTCTCATGCAAGCCGAGACAAAATTCCTCTCACATAAAGTACCTAGGAATCTGTGTCCGTTTTCTCAACGGGTTTCCAAACGAAGCCAATGTGTTTCTTTTGCTCAAAGCTATGTAATTGACATTGTGACTAATAAACATAATGACAATATTTATTGATCAATATTTAAAATTAAAAACATTCTAAACATATGATTTTAAAAACTTTTTCTACAAGAGCATAATTAGGTCAAATTCTTTATATACATTGTATCAAATTTTCTAATCACATCTCGTCATGTGTTTTATTTTTGAAGTATTATCATTTAACTTTTAATCCATATGAAAAATAGAACGTATGACCTTAAAGAATAAAACAAAATAAATATAAACAACTTCTGAGTTCATTACCCTCACTCAACCAAGTTAGTTTCACTATTATAAAAATATATTATTTACGAAAAGAAATGTATTTTTTTTTACAAATTATAAAGTGACTTTTTTTAACCTGAATAAAGTTACGTTATTGAGATCTGGTCCAATATGTAAAGCTATACTTAATACAACCTTACTTTATTTTTTTTTATAGAAAGATGAATTATAATAAAATATTGTAAGAGTTACCCAATACACATGTACATATGGAAAACACATGAAAACAAACAAAACACACAAATACAAGGAAACGTTAAACACAAGAACACAAAACCCAGAAACGTAACAGAGAAATAAGTGGAACAGTCAACTAGACACTAACCTCGGTCATTAAAAAATTTTGAGTGTTTTTTCAATCTCTAATGCTCTCTTCAATTTTTCCCCAAAATTTATACATCTTGATGATCTTTTAACAATAATCAAGTAAGACAGAGGGTTAAGATTTGAGAAAGATGATTAGGATATTTTAAAAAAACGCATTGTATTAACCCAACGGCTATTGTATATTTTTACTTTGTCATTCATCTTATACTCAATATGCTTGTTTAGTTTGCATGTTCAAACTGCGTTGCATACAAGTCAAGCCAAAACTCCTCTAATATACTTACTTCAGAATCCGTAAAATCACTCTCCTAATGGATTCCCAAACACGCAAAAAACCTATTTTCCAAATTAAATTTTCCAAGCATTCATTCCTTCCTTCATCTATTATGTGTGATTTTCAAGACAAAATGGCTAACAGTCTTTCTGATTTCTCGTTTTCAATACTTTTTTCTAAACTATAATTTCGCAAACCCGTAAGTTTTTAAAGTTGTTTAATATGAATATCTTAATTTTGTAGATCCATAAGGTAATTTTTTCTGTTTTTTTTTTGAGAGCATGCCAAATTGCCATTATTGAAGGTAAAGACAAACAGGTGCTTCCATCCAATGAATGCTACAGTATTATCCCACAAGGGGGGAGAGGCAAAAAGGTAATCTTGATGATGGCTTCAAGTACAATAATGCGAGTTCCTTGGTTCAACAACTACAATTGCTTTTGTCTTCTGGTTTTTTAACTTATGGGTAAAGGCCAGGCTCACTTGAATGAATCTAAGCTGGTGCTTAGTGAAAATTGTTTGGCAAGTTAAACAACTTTAAAAAGTTACGGCTGTGTTTACACTAATAATGGAGTTTATCTTTAAGATAGGAGGAAGTATCTCAAATTAAAAGAGTTTTTTTTTTCATTTCCTATATTGAGCAGTCAAATATCTGTAGTGTAACACAATAATGAGTCCGTTTAGAAACACGGTAGAGAAGTACTTTTACGTAAATCAAGGTTATGTGAAGGACATTATCTTATTTTGTGAAAAAACACTATTAAACTGCGTTTGAACTCTCCATAATCGTTGCCAATCGCACCGAATAAGTTGTAACTAGATAAAGAGTTTATTTTAATATTAAATATAGATTCCATTTCATCTTCCAAATTTATAATTTTTTCAAGGTATCTATATTAATTGTATATGTAAGGGATTCTATTGAAGTGCATTCCTAATACGTATGAGTAATGAAAGTATTTTCAAGTAAACCAACAATCATTCGTTATAAATAATAAATTTAAATAATTTTTTAATATATGCGAATTATATCTCTCTTGCAATAAACAACTGATGTACTATTGATAAGTTTATAGAATTTTTGTGGATTTATTACTTTATTAGTTAAATATGGTACTCTTTAAATATTATTTTTCCAATCCTCTTTCATATCCAGTTGGGTTAATAATGACATTTCCTGACGCATAATTCTTATTTTTTTCCTTACGAAACTAAACAAGGTACTGCCATCTAACATCTTGGACCACAGCATATGAAGAAACGATCCTTCCTAGGGAGCGCTTTTCCTCTGCTCATTTGTCCATATTTGATTTCAAGGGTCAAAATTTATCTTTTTTTTTTTTACTTTTTTAAAAATTATTCTGATATATGTATATAATATGAAATAAAAGTAACACCAAAACAGTCAGATTGTAGATTTCTACAAAGATAAGTTTTTTCATTTACAAATTATCAAAATAAGTGCTTGTTTGACAACATCGTTGCCAAAACAGTACACGTAAGCTGAGACAAAACCATCTTGAAATCTATAAAAATCATCTCGAAATCCATAAAAACCATCTTGAAATCCGTAAAATCATCTCGAAATTCACAAAATGCCTCAGAATCTGTAAAATCCATTCTCCCAACGAAGTTCCCAAACACACACTAAAATGTTAAAGAATTATATTTAGATGTTACAATTCTCACCCAGCAAAATTCATGTGTGGTTGTTTTTCTTTCCCTTTTCTTTTTTCTGTGGATCGGAAATCATCAATAAAATGACTTCTCTCTTCAATATGAAATTATGAACTAGATTTCACCAGGCGTTTAAGACTTTTATAAATAAAAATAGATAAAATCAAGCCCAAGAAAAAAGACAATACACATTTGATATTTCAAAGATTTGTCCATTTGTCCAGAAATTATTGTTCAAATTTCATGTATAAATAATGATGATTCTTCACATGAAAATATATGGACCTATGAGTAGCAAGAGAGGATATCAATATTAAATATCATAATCCAAATTTTCTTTATGAACAAAAAATAAAGGTTTATTCTTGAATTGTTTTTAAATCTTAATATTCTTGTATCTTAATCACATTTGCCCGATCCTATTAATCCTAAAGCCAAAATGTAAACACATATTTTGCATGAATTTAAAATGAACAACATTAATAATGCATCCTTTTGTAATTCTTTTACAGTTCATTCTATAAATTTTATATTAAATATAAATTAAATATGAATATCTAGATTGATTTAGAAGAGTGACACATTGAGCTTCTTCTTGTTTTTTTTTCCCGTCACTTTTCTGGGAACTCTCATCCTCACTGAAGTTTGCATGTACCAAACTGAAGCAAGACCCAACATCAGAAGTACTTGCTTGTTATTGTGTCAAATAATAATTTCCAACTCCAAAGCATTTCTCACGCAATTTTTTAGATAACAACATAGACATTCGAAATAAAAACCAAGTCAGAGAGTAGTTTAAGGAATGGAGAATTGGGTCACTTACCACGAGTCGGCCTGTGTTATTATTAATGCAAACATAGAGGGTAAAGGGAAAGGCATGGTTTCATTCTAAAGGGCAAGCTTTCTCAAATGCTTGCTGCTCTTTGCGACACATTTCAAACTCATTTGTGTAGTAGTACATGCATCCCACGTATTCATCCATCTCCTTCGTACACTTCTTGTGTATATCCTTGAGCCTGAGGCATCAAAACAGCTTTGACCAGTTAGAAATTTAAGCCTAAAACTGTGTGTATCTCTCTCTTCATGTACAATTGGAGTCAAGAGGTTTTTCAGGGGAAAGGATTTGTAATTTGTTTTATCTAACAGAGACTGAACCTAGGAGTGATAGCCTTAAATGCTTCCTTTTAACTCATAGACTAAGGAGTTGGGCCCAACAGAAAATTCCCATTCAGATTTCTATCAAACAGCAACTTTCAGCAATGTCATGAAAATTAGACCAAACTGGCTGATTTGACACTACAATTGGCAGATTGAACCTAGTCTGGTGTAAGAATTAAAAAACTGATAAAAATAGATAAATAAAGATCCAAAACTAGTAAAAACCAGTTAATAATTGGGAAAATGAGATTTTAACACTTTTAACGTGAAATAAAACAGCACAATGATTTAGGCCCGATCCATTCAACTATAGTTTGGTTAAAATCAAGCCAAAAAAACCTTAAAACAAAGGTTTTACCAATTCAATGATCAATCTGGTTTTTGATGACATTCATAAATTATGAATCCTGATCAAATCCCCCCCCCCCCGGGGATGGGGAAAAGGGGCAGACAAGGCCAACTCCACCTACCAAGTCTTAAGGAAATAGAGCCCTCTTGCATTATACGCTAAATCATCATCTTTTATTCTTTTGCGTTTTTTCCCCTCAGCCAATGTGAAAACATAATCTAGACTACCAAGTCTTTAGGGAATAGAACCCCCTCATATTATAAGGTAAATCAAAATATTTTATTCTCTTGTGATTTTTGCCTTGGCCCATGCTAAAACATAGTCTAAACTACTAGGACAAGCATGAAAATAGGACCAGACTATAGGGAATGCAAAAAAGAGGCCCTTGTATTAGATATGCAAACAACCACAAATTTCCAAATGAAAAGTAAACAAACCTGCAAATAGGATGGTGCGGCCAAAAAGAAGAAAACAAAGGGTTCCATATTTGTTGTCTTTTTTAGGTAACAACTATCTGGGATATAATATTGGTGACTACTCAACATCTGAACATTGTTGGGCCTTAAGGGTTTGTTTGGAAACTCATTCTGAAACCTAGGTTTGGTTTCAAAACCTAGGTTTTACCTTAAAACCGAAGTTTTGTTCAAGCAAAATTTTTTTTTCCAAAAGCTATTTTGGTTACAAAACCTCAGTTTGAAACCTAGGTTTTCTCTTCCTACTTTTTCCTCTTTCATCTTTCCTACTTTTTTCCTTCGTTCTCTTTCTTTTTTCCTAC
>JANTPZ010090910.1:0-32647 GCA_025593235.1 Vachellia pachyceras | reverse complement strand
GATCAGGGTCTCTTAATTCCACTAACATCTCCTTTTTCTGTACTTTTATTTCTGGGCCTTGTCTTATCTTATAACTATCGATTTGGCCTCTCTGTCGATTTACAGAAAAGGTGGATATTACAGACTTCGCAACCACAGCAGCCTAGATATGAGCCTTATGCCACTACATATAATCTAGGTTGGAGGGATCATCCTAATCTCAGATATGGTAATGGTTCTAACCTTCAAACAAATGCATATAATTCTCAAGCTAGATACAATACAACAGGGCCTAGCAATCAGATGCAACATCTTATGAGTCAGATTATTCCCATTCAAGAGCCTCAAAAGCAAGACAATAGTCTTGAGGAAATGATGAAACAGTTTGTCTCTAGAACTGATTCCACAATCCAAAATTTGAGTAATCAAAGTGGTCAACTAGCTGCAGAGCTTAATGACTTGAAGAATCAAGGGTCGGGAAGGTTACCATCATAACCAGTAGTGAATCCCAAGGGAAATGTGAGTGCTATGACATTGAGAAGTGAAAAAGAAGTGGAAAGGCCTACAGAAGCTTCTAAAGGGAAAGTAGTGTTTCAAGAAACTACTGTCACTACTCATGATCCTTCTTCTTCCTCTACTCAAGGGTCTCCACAAGCTTGCAATGGTGATGAAGATGAAGCCCCCAATTCTAGCAATACTTGCCTTTTCCTAATAGGATGACTCAATCTAGGAAAATTGCTAAATCTGAAATAGAAAGGGAAATTCTAGAAATCTTTCAAAAAGTTGAAGTGAACATACCTCTCTTGGAAATGGTCAAGCAAGTCCCTAAATATGTAAAGTTCCTCAAAGACTTGTGCACACATAGGAAGAGGTTGAAAGACAATGAAAGAGTATACTTGAACAATAATGTATATGCTTTGATTCAACCAGCCATGCCTGTTAAATGCAAATATCCTGGAACATTCTCTATACCATGCACAATAGGGAAGATGCAGTTTATTGATGCCATGTGTGATTTGGGTGCCGCGATAAATGTCATGCCAAGATCTATATATTCTTCTTTGAAAATTGGTGCGCTCAAATCTACAGGAGTGATTGTCCAACTAGCAAACAGGAGTTTGGTTTACCCAGATGGAGTTCTAGAAGATGTGCTAGTGCGGGTAAAAGATTTAATCTTTCCCACTGACTTTTATGTTCTAGATATGGATGATGATCACACACATAGACATGCACCCTTGATCCTTGGTAGGCCATTTCTTAAAACTGCTAGAACTATCATTGATGTGTCTGCAGGTACACTTTCTATGGAATTTGCTGGAACTAAAGTCATTTTTAGTATACATGATTCCATGAAATACCCTAATGAGAATCATTCTGCATTTCTTATTGGTAGTATATATACATTAATGAGTGATGCATTTGATGATATCCATTTTGAGATGATTGATGACTTTCCTCATATTCATGCTTACAGAGATTCATTGACTTGTTGTTCTAATGATTGCACTCCCACTAACATGTGTGTTGTGTGTGATAAAGTTGATGAAGTTATACATGCCCCTATATCTGTTTTCTCTCTTTCTGATTTTGAGGATGATTGTGGGCTTGATTATGTGACTGAACTTGTTTCTGCACATGCTTCTACTTCTAACATGCCCTCTTCAGATCATGTTTCTTGTGAAGAGTTGAAAATGCAGGTCAATTCAATCATAGATTTGAATCCAAGGAAGCTAATTCCTTCAATTTAAAAGCTGAGCTCAAACCACTTCCAAACAATCTGAAGTATGCGTTTTTAGAGGATGGAGAGAAGTTACCTGTGGTCATAGGTGAAAGCTTCACACCTAAGCAAGAAGAAGTATTACTAAATGTGCTAAGAAAGAACAAGAAGGCCTTGGGATGGTTACTAGCAGACATACCTGGTATATGTCCTTTAGTTTGCATGCACAGAATCTTGCTTGAAGATGATGCCAAACCAGTGAGACAACACCAGAGGCGACTCAACCCTACGTTCCTTGATGTGGTTAAAAAGGAAGTGTCTAAGTTACTTGCTGCTGGAATCATCTATCCAATTTCTGATAATAAATGGGTGAGTCCAGTGTAAGTGGTTCCAAAAAATACTGGCATCACAATAGTGCCTAATGAAAATAATGAGTTGGTTCCCGTTAGAGTACAAAATTCTTGGAGAGTCTGCATCAATTACACGAATCTGAATCAAGTCACTAGAAAGGACCGCTTTCCTCTTCCATTCTTAGATCAAACATTGGAAAGACTAGCTGGAAAGTCACATTATTGCTTTCTGGATGGGTTTTCGGGCTACTTTCAGATTCACATAGCTCCTGAGTATCAAGAGAAAACTACCTTCACATGTCCCTTTGGTACTTTTGCCTATCGAAGAATGCCCTTTGGCCTGTGTAATGCTCCTGGCACCTTTCAGCATTGTATGGTAAGCATCTTTTCTGATCTTTTAGAACATTGCATGGAAGTGTTCATGGATGACTTTACTGTTTATGGGAGTTCTTTTGATGATTGCGTGGATAGTCTAGATAGAGTCCTACAAAGATGCATTGAAAATAATCTTGTGTTGAATTATGAGATATGTCATTTCATGGTAGAAAGTGGCATTGTGTTAGGACATATTGTATCTAAGCATGGCATTGAGGTAGATAAATCTAAAGTGGATGTTATTGTTTCTTTGCCTTACCCCACTTCTGTTAGGGAAGTGTGTTCTTTCCTTGGGCATGCAGATTTTTACAGGAGATTCATCAAGGACTTTAGCAAGGTTGCCCTTCCTTTATCCAACCTTCTTCAAAAAGATGTGGAATTCAACTTTGATGACAAGTGTAAACAAGCTTTTGATAAGCTAAAGAAAAGACTCACAACTCCACCAATCATTCAAGCTCCCAATTGGGATTTTCACTTTGAGTTGATGTGTGATGCTTTTAACTTTGCCTTGGGTGCTATTCTATCTCAAAGAGTGGACAAGAAATCTCATGTCATTGCTTATGCTTCAAGAACTTTGGATGCAGCTCAAGCCAATTACACCACCACTGAAAAAGAGCTTCTTTCCATTGTGTTTGCTTTAGACAAATTTCGTTCTTATTTGTTGGGATCTAAAGTGGTTGTTTATTCTGATCATGCAGCTTTAAAATATCTTCTTAAGAAGCCTGATGCAAAACCTAGATTGATAAGGTGGATGCTCCTACTGCAAGAATTCGACATTGAAATAAAGGATAAAAGTGGAGCTGAAAATTTAGTGGCAGATCACTTAAGTAGAATTCCACAGTTTGCTGACTCTTCTGGTGTGGATTCACTTCCAATTAAAGATAACTTTCCTGATGAAGTGCTTTATTCTATTTATAGTTGCGAGCCTTGATATACAGATTTGGTAAATTTCTTAGTTGCTTGTGAGTTGCCTGCACATATGAAGAAGCACTAATTGAATAAACTTAAGAGTGAGGCCAAATATTATGTTTGGGATGATCTATATCTGTGGCATATGTGTAGTGACCAAGTAATTAGGAGATGTGTGCCTAATTATGAATTCACATCTGTTTTACATTTCTGCCATACTCTTGCATGTGGGGGCCATTTTGGTCCTCAGCGTACTACTAGGAAAGTTTTGGACTCTGGTTTGTATTGGCCCATTCTTTTTAAAGATGTATATGAGTTCTATAAGCGTTGTGTCAGATGCCAGGAAATAGTGAATATTTCTCGTTGAAATGAAATGCCTCAACAACCTTTACTATTTTGTGAACTTTTTGATGTTTGGGGCATTGATTTCATGGGACCTTTTCCAGTTTCTTTTGGATTCAATTATATTATCTTAGCTGTGGATTATATCTCTAAGTGGGTGGAAGCCAAAGCCACCAGGATTGATGATTCTTCTGTTGTGTTGGATTTTGTTAGATCTCATATATTTTGTAGGTTTGGCATGCCGAAAGCCATCATCAGTGATCGAGGTACCCACTTCTGTAATAGAAACATGGAAGCTTTGTTACGCAAATATGGTGTGGTACATAAAGTATCAACTCCCTACCACCCTCAGACCAACGGGCAAGCTGAAGTATCTAATCAAGAGATAAAGCGGATTTTAGAGAAGATAGTGCAACCTAATAGGAAGGATTGGAGCAAGAGATTGGATGATGCACTGTGAGCTTACAGGACTGCCTTCAAGACACCTATAGGCATGTCACCATATAGACTTGTCTTTGGGAAAGCTTGTCACTTGCCTATTGAGATTGAGCATAAAGCGTTCTGGGCAGTAAAGAAGTGCAACATGGACTTAACAGAAGCAGGAACTCAGAGAAAATTACAATTGCAAGAGCTTGAAGAGATCCGGCTAGAAGCTTATGGGAACTCAAGAATCTACAAAAAAAGGACTAAGGCATTGCATGGCAAGCTAATAGTCAGGAAAGAATTCAAAGTTGGAGATAAAGTGTTGTACTACAATTCCCGACTTAAGTTGATGCCTGGTAAATTGCGTTCAAGATGGACTGATCCTTATGTAGTCACTCATGCATCTCCTTTTGGTTTTGTTGAGCTTCAAGATACTACTTCTAAGCAGTGAATCAAAGCAAATGGGCACTTGCTGAAGCACTTTTATGAAGGATTTGGGGAGCAAAATGTGCAGGAGCTCCGTCTCTACCCCACCACTTGACACTTTCAGGCTGTTCCTTTTCCCTTACTCTTTTATTTCGCATGTTATTTATTTGTTAATTGATTCACATTGAGGACACTGTGAAATTTAAGTGTGGGGGAGGGGTTATGTTAGTTTGTTTTTGTTTTGGTAAAAGAAAAATAAAATAAAAAATTAAAAAAAGAAAGAAAAAGAAAAAAATCTTGTGCTTTTCCTTATATTTTGGTTTTTTTCCTTTTGAGTGTGAAGTTACAAGTTTAGTGCAATTCTTGGTATAAAGCATTTTGATTTGAGAAGGAATTAAACTTGTGTCTTGAATTTAAGTTAAGTGGCAGTGAGTTTGACTTTAATGAGTTATTGTGGATAGTCATTAGCTAGTGAGGATTTGGGCCTAAATTTTACTCCTTCCTGTGTGTACTCACCTATCATTGATCTTATATAGAACTTGTCTTGAGTCTTTGTCAACACCACATCTGCATTTACTATGTATAGAAATGATTAAGGCATTCATTTTATCTTAGCAAGTTAGCCAAATAGCCATCCTTTATATATATTCTACCCATTGTTAAGCCATTTTGAACCTTTATTGCGTTTCATTCCTCATTCCATAACCCATTGTGGAAAAAAAGAGAAGAAAATCCTTACATTTTCCTCCTTAGGAACCTAAAGGCATATCTTGTTAGGGATTGATGAATTGTGCCATGATTCTTCTAGCTATTAGTACATAGAGTTGTATATATCATTTAAGCTTGTAAATAGTAGTTGCTATTGAAAGTGTGTATGCAAAAAAAAAAGAGAAAAAAAGCAAAAAAAAAAAAGAAATGAAAATAAAGAAAAAAAGCAAAAAGAAAACGAAAAAAGAAAGAAAAAGGAAAAAAGAATTTTATTGTTTGTGGGTATCTAGTTTTGTTTGCGTGCCGAAAGCTAAAGTCTCATGCACACTCATTTCATCCCTGGTTATCTTATGTCTCTTGCATTTCTAAAAGTGTAGTTTGATCCCCCCGTTTCTTTATTTTTCCAATCTTCCCAAAATTCTAACCATTCCAATAAAGTCCTTTGATCTATGCATTCTAATTTTATTATGTGGTGGAAACTTAGATGATAAACAAGCCTATGATAGTGAGACATGATAGGTGAGATTTGAGAGAAACACCAACCTTTAAACACATGAGAGTTGAGAGATAAACACTTTAACCTTGGTAAGGGACTTTTCACTCTATCTCATTTTGTCAAGGGCATTGCATTGGAACTTGTTTTCTTGATACTGGGAAGAGGACTTTGATTGTTGACTTGCTGAAAGACCAATATTGCTTTGCACTTTGTAATTTCTTCACCTGTTTTAGTCTAGGTCTACCCTTGTCTTCCTATCCATTTTACTTTTGCTCAGGAGTACAAAAGTCTAAGTGTGGGGGAATTTGATAAATCACAATTTTATATATTTTAATCCTCTTCATTTAGTCTTTTTAGTGATAAATTATGGTTAATTGAGATTGTTTAGATTATATTTTATTTTATTAGCCATTTTACACTTAATGAAAATTAATTGAATAAATCTTGGAAATTTATGATTAAATCTTCATTTAATATTTTTGCACAAAGGGGCCATTTATTAATTTCTTATCTTGTGCACATTTAAAGAGATAAATTGAAGATTGCTTTACGGAGATTATTTGGGCTAAATTGATTAGATTTATTATTCTGCTTTTTTCCCTCTTGGGTGAAAGTACGTAAAATATTTTAGGGAAGTTAAGAGTAATTTAACTATTTATTTTATTTTATATTGTAGTGGAGATCATGGCAGAGAGGATTTGACCAAGTCTTGTGCAGAAGAAAAAGGGGGCGTCAGTTTCCAAATTGAATTTTGAAAATAAAAAAAGAGAGAAAAAGAATAGAAGCCATGAAAAGAATGCAAAAGGGGGAGAGAGAGTTTCCTTTTTGAAAAAAAAAAGCAAAAAGCAATGAAAAGGGACGAAAAGAAAGGAATAGAGATGTGAAGAACACTGAGCATGAACAAAACTTGCAACGCAGAGAGCAACGCACGAACAGGAGCAGAAATGCACGAGCAGCAAAGAAAGAACGCAGAGACAGACGCTGAGAATGCAGAGAAAGAAAAAGCACAAGAACGAACAGTGAAGGACGCTGAAGCAAATCACGCTGAGGGGAGAGACCTGACCAAACATTGAGGACAAGAACGTAGAGACGGGACGAACAGAAGTAGAGCAGACAGGCAATCGCTGAGCACGCAAAGACTTCATTCTTCTCAATTTCCTGCAGCGTTCCTTTGTTCTCCATGATGAGTAAAATTGTGATTTTATCCTCTGCCATGAGTTTCTAATTTCATTTGTAATTAACTATTAGCTTGAACCTTAGGTTTGTGATGAGAGTCCAAGACTTGTAATGGGAACACTTGTGGTTGAGATTCTTATTTAATTTTCCTTTCTTTTAACTCTCTTTTACATAAATTCTTTGTGCTTAGCGTATATTTAGATTTGAATATAACTTATGGAATGTTCTTTGAGGATTTGCGCTGAAAATTTATGGTTGTAGATTTACAACTTGAACAAGTAGGCTTTTGAAATTTCAGATTTGAAAGTTCCAACAATTTCTCTTTTTTAAAGCTTAATTTATGCAAGTTTATATTTACCAGATTTGGAATATATTTACTTCGCTACTTTTCTTGAAATATTGAGATGTCATAAACTTTTAATCGATTGATTGGAAGTTTGAGAGGGAAATTAAAGGAGAAGATCGATTGATTTTCTTTATCTTTTAAAATTCATGATTAATTGTGGCTTATGTTTAAATTGAAGTTTAACTGAGATGTCATTGAACTTTGATTTAAATAAGAGCATAAAACTTGAATGATAATTCAAGGATTTGAGTTTGGAATTTTTGCAAGGAATCTCAATCAAAAGAATTAAATCTTTTATCTGGACAAGGACCATTACATCCTATGAGGAAAACTTGTAGTTAATTGCATTGCCATTATAAATTCTCATCTTTGGTCAATTTGCTTTGTTTACTAGCTATTAGATTCTTACAACTTTAGTTTATAAACCCCCCTCTTAAGTGTTTTTAAGTGATTTGTTCGTAATTGAAGTTCTTAATTAAAGTGATTATCACATTGGTTCATTGGGAGACGACCTAGGTTGCGCTTTACTGCAGAATCTAGTTTTATATTATTTTGATGCTATTCGACAGTGTGTCAAGGGCTTTCCATTGATATATTATTTACAATGTTTGGAGTTGAATTGAGAGAGTTATGACCGTTGCAATTTAAGTTATGTGGTGAAAACTTGACCGTGATCGGTATAAGCTGAAGTCATGAAGTGAAACTCGAGTTATGCATTTACCAAAACTCGAGTTTCATGATTTGAATTGAATCTTCTTAGTAAAAATTGAGTTGTATTTCATAGTTCATAGAACTCGAGTTCCATGTTTCCAAAACTCGAGTCTCGGGCTTCTGAACTTCATCTCTGAAAATTGCTTTTATAAAACTTGAGTTTCTTATTTTTTAAAACTCGAGTTCTATAACTACTTCTCAAAACATGAATTGAAAACTGCAAGTTTTGACTTAGAGTTTTACATAACTCAAGTCCTGCTGTTTTTCAAACTCGAGTTCCATGCTTTGTGAAATTTCATCAGTGTAAAAAACTTGATTCTCAAACTCGAGTCCTCACTGAAAGTTTTCCAAAACTCGAGTTCCTGATTTTCCAAACTCTAGTCTCGAGGATATTTCAACTGAGCCAGTTTTTCACATGTTTTTTCGAGTATTTATTTTTCAAAACTGGAAGTTTTACAACTGGACTCCGAAACTTAATATCAAAACCTGAAGTTTCAAATGAATGTTTTTCCAAAACTCCAGTTATATTTTTCAGATCTGGAAGTTTTATTGCATGACTTTCAAACTCCATGTTATAGAACTCGAGTTGTGAGATGTTGAAAACTCGAATTGCATTTTTCTCTGACATGGCTTCTAACACAGCTAAGCCTAAAATCTACCAGATCTTTTCCATTTTTATGCTTGGACATTTTTTAATATTACCTACTCTCATAAATGCTCTATTATCTCTTTCATTAAACTGTCTAGGTTGTCTGATAAGAGAATCGAAGAATTAATGACTTACACAGCGCGAACATTGAATAACATTATGATAGACGAACAAACGCGTAGCAGCTATGAGTAACGGGTAAAAGCTTTTCTCTAATGGCTATTTAAACTCTGAGCAACGGCTAGCAAACGAAGTCTGTCTTATAAATGAAAAGTATTCAAGGCAGAGAAAAATATGATGAAAGAGATGGAGAATCTGGAGTCACTAAACAAAAAAAAAAACAGAGCATATCATTAGGACTCTGATACTTTCTTCTCTAAGAGTTTCAATATCTATATATCCACTCATTGAGAGAGTATTTTATTGATTCATCCAAACTCATTGTATTTCTGTGAGAAACTCAAGATTGGGATCTTGAGATTATTTGTCTGGGTTTGAGTTGAGAAAATAGAGCATGTGAGTCTCTGTTATAGTGCAGTCTATGAGGGAGTGTGATTCCCAGTGTAACTTACATGTGGTAAGGGGAAGTGATTGTAAAGGTGTCTCAAGTACCTACGGTGCAAACTTGAGTGGGTTCATAAATGCCTAAAACATTTATGGGGTTTTTCAAGTACCTACTGTGACAAACTTGAATGGAATTCACAAGTGTCTATGTTGACATTGTGATTGTAATGGCTTTCCAAGTACCTAGTTAAACTTGGATGGTAGTGGATTGAAAATCTCATAGTGCTCTGGGGACTGGATGTAGGTCAGAGAGGGCCGAACCAGGATAAATCGTTGTGTGCTTTCTGTTCTTTCATCTTCATTAACTTATATTATTTTTCCTCAAGCTCTAATTCATTTCATATTCTATTTCACTTAATGATTTGAGTTTTTGATCAACCGAAGTTTTGGAAAAGAAAATTTTTTAGACACCCAATTCACCCCCTCTTGGGTGACAGCCAGTCTAACACATCTCTCATATTAGTTTTGATGATGGATTTTCCTTTCCTGCTCATTATTTGAATACCTTTTTTTAAAAGGAATTATTCATACTTGTTTGTGCTAACCAATCTCACTGTGAGTTTGATATTATGATAGAAGAATTGGAAGCTATTCATTTGACTCATTGCTGATGCTTGTTCATAAGCTTTATTGGGAACTTCTTTCATTGCAACATCACTTATGCCAATGCAATATGGATGAAAGCTCAACTCGATGGAAGAATCTTGAAAATAACATTGAGCTGCATAGATGGCACAAGCATGGTGGAAACAACAAGAGAAGATGGCAATAGACTTCAAAGATCAATCATCAAGTTGCCCAATCAAATGAGCATTTCTAAACCTTCTCTTTATCTTTCAAGCATGTTTTAACATTTTTGGTTTCTATCAAGGGTAAATGAGATCTTTGCAAATCTATCTATTTTCAAATGCTCCTTTCAGTTTTTAAATCCTCCTTCTTTCAAATCCATTTTCAAACCTCAGCAATCTATTTCAAATGTATTTTCTTGAAAACCTTCCTTTGTTTAAAACTTATTTACATTCACAAATTATTTGAAACTTAATTGGCATTCAAAGGAAGAGCATATCATTTCCTTTAATAAATATTTTAAACATTTTGCTGATGCCAAATAGGGGGAGAGATAGTCAAGAAAAATATGTTGCATAGCTTTTATATTCATACATATTTTCATGAAGGATTTGTCATCATCAAAAAGAGGGAGAATGTTGGATATGATTAGTTTTGATGATGTCAAATATAAACAAGTAAAAAGTTTTTATATTTCATATTGATTTACTACTATATTTGTGCATTATTTAAATTAGAGGATGATGTGGTTAAATAAATCTTTTTGAATGTTAAAATGTTTCAAATAGATGTTTTATCATTATACATTAATTAACCCTTCATTTGGATGTTCAAAACTGATTCTTGAAGTTAATATTCGAGCATAAACTCAAACACTCGAGTACGATGAGTTTTTGGAGTTTCCTAAAGTAATACTTAAAGCAACACTTGAGCATAAACCTCAAGTATTGAGATTTTGGATTCAACACTCGAGTATTAGGTTATAAAACTTGAGTATTGACCTCTTGGGAGTTGATGCTCGAGCAATGGATGTTAATACTCGAGCGTAAGCCTCCTATGTTAACTTTCAGCTCAATATATGTTTGATATTTTGATCATATATCGTAAACTATAAGTCTGATTGATGTTAAACCAATTTTATATAAAAATAATCTCAAAATTCATTTCATAGACATCAAGAATAGCAACATATCATTTCATATGAAGGAGATATAAATTTCCAAACTTGGTGGTCAAAATTGAATGCTTTATTTCTAACATTTTATTATTGTATCTATCATAACTTTCTTTATATAATAGCTTTAGGACAAATTATTTTATATGAATGTAGACTTACAGGGCTTTCCATTTATATATTATTTGCAAAGTTTGGAGTTTAATTGAGAGAGTTATGGCCATTGCAAATAGTGCTTGAGCATCGAGCTCCAAAAATCAAGTCTTCAATACAATACTTGCAAGTATGCTTGAGCTATAGTTAAAGCATTACTAATCCTCGAGCACTGGCACCTAGTGCTTGAGTATCAAGTTCAAAAATCATTTTTTCAAACGATGCTTTCACCCAATGCTTCAGTATTAAGTTCAAGTAGTGCCAACACTCGAGTATTGGGACTCAATGCTTGAGCATCGTGCTTCTGGGACTCAATGCTTTCATTGAATACTTCAATTATAATAGGAAGTATTGCCAATGCTCAAGCACTGGTACCTAATGCCTGAACATCAAGCCCTATTTTTAACTATTTCTCTTGTGCTTTCTAAAAATGTTCTAGCAGTAGTGGTAGCACTCACAATGCTCGAGCACTATGGTCTAGTACTCTAGTATTGAGTTTTAAACATGTTATTCCTTGAATACTTTCATTAAATCCTTGAGCAGTATCAAAAGCTTATTGTCAATGATCAAGCACTAAGATCTAATGCTCAAGATTCTTTCCTATGCTAGAGCACTCCTAAAAGCATTGAAATTACTGGAAGTATTATGACTTAATGCTTGAGTATTGAGACACATTTTCTAATAATTTCTTTTGTGCTCCAGCATTTAGCAAAAGCATTGAGCTTTTCTTTGAAACATATCACTCCAACACTAGAGCATTGGATCTTCGTACTCAAGCATTACTTTATCTGAGAATAAACCTGTCTAATAGCTAAGCCTACACTATACCAAATCTTTCCTTATTTATGTTCAGCTCAATTGAATTTCACCTACTCTCTTAAATGCATGTTAATTGATTTATTGAACAGGGATAAGCTACCGAGGATAAGCTACTAAAGATCTCTTTGATACAATGCATTAATGGTTATATTCACCATCGCTTGTTGAACTTCATTAAATATTCAACGTCAAACATTGAAGCAGAAGTGTAATGGAAGCAAAATACTTTCTAACGGATTAATATTCTTCAATAAATACTTGCTTCTTGTCAAAACTACAACGACTATTCTTTCTCTTTCAATAAACAAATTTTTCAGAGCAGACCATGTTTGAAAAGCATAGCACAAGAGCCAAAGTTGAACAGAATATACAACGCTCCTCTCCAATAGATATATTTTGACAACATCTATAAATAAATGAAGCAACCAACTGAAAGGAGAAGATACGAAGTATATGAAGTTACTGAACTCAAAATAGAGAGTGTGGATTCGAGGAAATCCCACAAAATTAGGACTACGATATTATACTTCTCCGAGAGCTTCAATGTTTATCTATCCACTCTTTGAGAGAGTATATTAATTCAACCAAACTCATTGTATTTTCATGAGAAACTCAAGATTGGGATCTTGAGATTGTTGGGCTGAGTTTGAGTTGAGAAAACATAGCATGTTGGTCTCTGTAATAGTGCAGTTCATGAGGGAGAGTGTGATTCATATTGTAATGGCTTAAGAAGCTTGTTGTTGTTGATGATAGTTGATTGAGAAATCTCAGAGGTGCTCTGAGGACTGAATATAGGTCAGGAGGACCGAATCAGGATAAATCACTATGTTCATCTTCTCTGCTCCATTCTTTCATTTGATAACTTTGTTTATATCTACTCCTTGATTTAATGAAAATTTTTGTAACACTCAAGTTACCCCCTTTTGGGTGATAGTCATCCTAACAGTATATTCTACAATTCCTGTTGGGAGGCTTAAAATAGGGACATAAGTTAAATACTCCTTTAACTTTTCAAAACTTCCTTCAAAGTTATCATCCCAGGCAAATTTTACATTCTTCTGGGTTAACCTTGTTAACAGAGCAGCTATTCTTTAAAAGTCTTTAACAAAATGATGATAACTCTTTGCAAGACCCAAGGAACTCCTAATTTTTGTAATATTTATCTCTAGAATATCCTCTTTTTAATCTTTAATTGATGATAGCCTGATCGTAAATCTATCTTTGAAAAGAATTTGGCTCCTTGCAATTTGTCAAAAGATCATCAGTACAAGGTAATGTATATTTATTCTTGACTGTAACTTCATTAAACTTTCGATAATCTATATAAAGTCTCAATGATCAATCTTTCTTTTTCACAAAAAAACACAAGTGCGCCCTAAGGAGAAGTATAAGGTCGAATAAATCCCTTGTCCAACAATTCTTGCAATTGTGTCTTCAACTCCCTTACTCAGAAGGTGCCATTCTATAAGGAGGAATCAAAATTAGTTGAATGCCAGGAACCACATTAATGACAAATTTTATTTCCGTATCCGGATATAATCCAGATAACTCCTTTGAAAAGACATCAGGAAATTTTTTTAACATTTAGAATTTAATTATGACTAGCAATGGATTTATCATCATCCTTTACCAAGGTCAAGAAACCTTAATAACCCTTCTTCAATAGCTATTGGGCTTTTAAGGCAGGATTCAAATTAGTCGGTCTTTCTACTAAACTCCTGCCTAACATAAAAGGAATTTCTCATAGGATATCAAATTTCACCATTTTCAAATGGCAATCAACAGTACATGACAAGAGGTTACCAATCCATGCTTAGTATTACATCAAAGTCAATCATATCAAGAACCATTAAATCTACAAAAGTTTCTCTATCCTTGAGAGATATTTCACAAGAATTATATAGTTGAGAAACTAACAAAAGGTCACCCTCTGGGGTAGTAACCGTGAAAGGACAATCAATCTTAGCAAATTCTTTAGTTAACCTCTTAGCAAAGAATGTAGAAACATAAAAATGAGTAGGTCAATGATTAACAAATGCATAAACCCTTTGAGAGCACATAGTAATAATACTGGTAACAACAACATTTGAGATTCGTGTGTCTTATCTTATCATCACATACACCCTTGCTTGACCTTGTCCAGTAGAAGACTATCCAATTTCCTACCATTCTTTTTGATATACCCTTCCCCACTAGAAGCAAAAGTTACTCCCACGGAAAACACTTGTTAAGTTCCATCAATCTAACTCCAACATTCTCTTCCATAGTTATACTATGGGTTCTTCACGAGTCAACTATCTAAGTGATGAAGAGATATTCGGGAATACAGATTTGATAGCTTAGCCTCAGATAAAATATCATGAAAAGGTCTTAGAAGTCGACCTCCCCTATTCCTAGCCCTTCTACGACCCTACCCTCTGTCTATAGGGAAATTCACTTGGTTGAGCAAAGCCTCTATCTGAAACTCTATTACAACAAGAACTTCTTTTAGCCACTTGATTTATTGGTGGAAATGTTTTTCAAAGAAACATAAACTATTCAATTTCAACCAATAAGGACACTAAATTCATGAAACATAAACACATGAAAATAGATAGCACAAGACCTCCTAAAGGCCTCAATGATTCCTCAACTATAATTATGTCCGGGATCATAACGATAATTGAGACCCATTAAAGAATCCTCGTTCCACATAACTATAGTAAACCTTGCTCTGATACCAACTTGTCACACCCTAAAATTTAGAGCTGACTGGCACGGTTTATGAGATATCTCACATCTCGTAAGCCTTCCATTTAAAAAATTACCCATATCATTTGTCAAATTGCTAAGTAATACCATAGTCTAAAATGGATATAATGATATATCGAACATTATCAAAATATAATAAAAGAACATGGGCCTTACATATAGATTATGTGAAGCATATAATTTTTTTAAAAATAATACATAACTATAAGTTTATATTTTATGCGCCGATTAGGAGCTACAAAATAAGCTAGTGTCTTTAAACACAACAAGGAGGCTCTTCATTACTTAACCAACGGTATAAGGTCATCCAGACTATCTGAAGCCAAAATAAATTTTTGGTGAATAACATCCCATTTATATATAATAAAATGGAAGAAACCAGTCTAATGGATTTAACTTCAATAAATAACATAATAATAATTTTCAATTTATGAAGAATATAATCAAAGCATGCTTTATGGTATACAATAGATCATTCATCAGCAAATTTCAAATGTGTGGTAAAACAACTTGTTTGACAGAATTATTTTTAGAAAAATGATTTACAAGTCTCGTATTTCTGTAGGACTTCAACAGAATGGAATAGTAGGCATGGATACATAGTCCATGAGGGCAAATAACTAGGCATAACTTAAGGCTATAAAAATAGACGTGAACACAAAGTTAACGGGGGTAAATAACCAACAGGCACGTCTCAAGGTCACAAATTACAAGCGTGAGTTGATATCCACAAATAACAGGAGTGAGTTCATATCCACAAATAATAGGTGTGAGTTAACATCCACATATTACAAGCGAGCTCGTAATTAACATGGTACACCAAGGACTAACAGTACTACTATCAGTAACCAGCGTTCTATATTCAGTCCTCTTAAAAACATTCTCAAGCATGCATGGGATCAATTTCCAAATTATTCTTAATGATAAAGCTATTTTGGAATACTTTATAACAAGGATTCCAGCATGAACATTTGTAAGAAATATCTCAAAATCAATTTCAAGCATGCATGGAGTGTATATCATTTAAACACTACCAGAAAAATGCCATTTAGCGACAGAAAATCAGTTTCATCAATGGTGCATCGTCGTTGTCTCCTTCCTTCTCTGATATAGAGTTGCTATTATGTTCTTTTCCTCTGCTTCTCTTATTTGTTTTGCAAGTGTGGGGTTTTAGTAGGTGATATTTCCATCCTCCTAATTATCCGTTTGTGCAATATGAACTTGGGTTATTATGGGTTATGTGAAATATTTCCTTTTGCATTGGTTTTTGCTGATTTGAAGAGAACATAAGGGATGGAATAATAGTTATAGGAGTTGCAAAATGAGAAATTAATACTAGGAGGAATTATTTATGCTTGCTTTATTGAAATCTGATGCTTGGATACCCACTGACATGATTATTTTGACTGATGTTTGAGTATTATGTTGTGGGATAATGGTTATGTGCGGGAGGTAGTTATACCATGAACAAAACTTTTTGGCCCACAAAGTGTTTGTGACAATGGCCATACGAAGAATATTTTGGGTTGTTATTGAAGTTGTTAGACAGCTAAGGTTTATATTATAAGAAAAATTTAATGGGCATAAAGGAAGTTTTATTTTGGAGCTTAAGTTTGAAAAGGAATTGAAATTTCAATGATCTAGGATTAAAGGACTGTTTTCTGAATTTGTGGGTTAAGCTTGTGGCAACAGTTTTATTTTCATGTGGGTTGGGGAAAAAAAGAAGAGAAATTCTGATTCATCAACATGGTGTTGTTTCTGGTTTGTGTCTGGGTTTATGAGATATAAAGCTATAGTTAATGATGTCCTATAGCCCTGAGATTTTTTATACATTTAGTGCACATCTTAAGCTTTAATACGAGACCTAGAATACATTTTTTGGATGAGTGGAGTGTAAATTATGAATTTTTCAAGTTAGTGCAGAAGAACTGAAAATTCTGAGGAGGCAGTGTCAATTTCGTGAGTTTGATGAGTGAAGAAGAAAACTATGATATTGATTATTATTTTTCCTTTATAGAGCATGGAAGGATATTTAAATAGATCATTAAACCACTGCATTTAGAGTTTTATAGATTAAGTTATGAATTTTTAGAGATTGACACAGAAAGTTGAAAATTTCATCATGTAAGTTAATTCTAAGTGTTTATCAAGTGTGATGAAATGCCTAAAAGAGATAAAGACTCATTTGCATATTGTCCACTAAATTTTACATTGGGAGATTCCCTTAGATAATGTTTGTGAATTGAGTGTAGTTATATGTTGTTGCTAGGAGGAGAAGATGATAAGTTGGAAGCTGAAGGATAAAAGAAGAGTTACATATTAAGCATAGTAGGTGAGTAAATGACATCCCATTATAGTTCTATAAAGTGTGTTTTACTGTATTTTACATTTTTAGTTTAATTATTGCATTTCAAGCATGGTTTCATTGATAAAGATTTATGAAAATTATTTAATCATCTTATTGATTATTGTAAAGGTTAAAGTATAGTATGTGTTTGAAATGTTTTATCACTATGATTTCATGCATGGAGATAGTGAAAAGAAATTAAATTCAAATGATATACACTCCATGCATGCTTGAAATTGATTTTGAGATATTTCTTGCAAATGTTCTTGCTGGGATCATTGTTATAAAGTATTCCAAAATAGCTTTATCATTAAGAATGATTCGTAAATTGATCCCTTGCATGCTTGAGAATTTTTTAAAGGGATAAATACAGAATGCTGGCTACTAACAGTAGTACTATTAGTCCTTGGTGCACCATGGTTAATTACTAGCTCGCTTGTTATTCCTGGTTATTAACTCACACCTGTTATTCGTGGCCTCAAGTTGCACCTATTAGTTACTTACCCTAGTAAACAGTATGTTTACGCCTGTTTTCATAGCCTTGAGCTGCACCTAGTTATTTACTCTCATGGACAATGTGTCCACGCCTGATATTCCGTTCTGTTGAAATCTCACAAAAATTGAGATTTGAATATTATTTTTAAGTTGATTTTGGCAAACGAATGGTTTTAATACACAGTTTCTAATGTGACTTGTTATACTCTACATAAACTGAGATTTACTGTTACGCTATTTATCATAGTTAAATGATTTAGATTACTTTCCTAAATTTAGATGATTATACTTATGGGACATTATTCACCGAAAATTTACTTTTGGCTTCAGATAGCCCAGTTGACCCTATACGCCTGATTGAGCAGTGAAAAGCCTCATTGTTACTGTTCAAGTCGTTGTTCTATTTTCATTGCTGCTGCTTGGTGTGTGTGTCTATATGAACTTTTCAAATATGTAATTTTGAAGGTTAGATGCTCCAATGTCCAGGGGCTTCTCTATATTTTGGAAAATATGGAAATACTCTGGTGGATTGTTGCTCCAAATGTTGCTTAAATTTTTAGGTTATTATAGAACTTTCAGGAAGTTTGTTCTATAGAGGAGACTCTGCCGAAAATTTTGCGAGAATCATAATGTTAACAAAACATGATATATTTCATGCCAAAATCCTGGGAAACGAAAATGTACATTATGTTACTTAGTATTTTGGTGAATAGTATATCTCTACGATCATAGGCTTATAAAGTATGAGATCTCTCATAATCCATGCCGTTCACCTCTAATTTATATGTTGTGACATATCAGAAGTGATATATAAATAAGATTACAGTAGTTGATTTGATATAGCATGCGTGGGCTTCTTTAAAACCAAGTTTGATTTCTTTCTTTTTTAATTTCCATTTTGTTTTGCATAAAACTGTCCATTTAATTTGCAACAGTTGTATCCATGTTTGGATATCCAAACACACTTTTTCATACTTCAAACATTTTAAACAAATTTTTAACTGCTTGATCATCTAACGGTGATGTAATTGTATTATTGAGAACAAAATAAGATTTCCAATGTCGAAGTCCCGCTAAATTGTAACTGTTTGCTCATCAAACATTTTGATAAAAAGTGATGAACACCCAGAATTAGAGAAATGATGATGAAATTAATCATATTAAGTAGCATTTCCTTAATTCCAATAAGATGTGTTTGAATTAACTTTTAAAGAATAACTTCTAAAGAAAATTTGATGAAAGTGATTTTAGAAAATATATTTCAGAAAATACTTTTTTGAAAAATAAAAAAAATAGTTTTCGAAAAACCATAATTTCGTACGCAAAACCATGGTTTTCTTGGAAAAAATATAGGGTAAAAGTGAAAATTTAACAATAAAGTTATTGACCAGGAGCATTCACCACAATTAATTGTTTATGGGTGAAAATTTAATAACAATCCATTAATAAGGGTGTAAATTATCAATGTTGTTAAACTTACCAAACTTTGTTAACCAATTGCCAAATTCTACAATTTTAGGATCTAAAGTTTCATTTTGGAATTATTTTGGCAACAAAACTACTCTTTTTTTGTTTAACCTTCATCATGAAAGTTGCTTTGAATAATTTTATTTTTCTAATGGTAATCAAAACGACTCCTTTTTGCTTAACTTTTTCTTTCTTTCTTTCTCATTTTTGCTTAATTTTTCATTTGCTTGTTATTTTAAAAAAATTAGACAAAAAAAGTAGTTTTAATTACTATTTGAAATAAAAATTATTTAGACCAACTTTTGTGAATGAAGTTAAACAAAAAGGAGTATTTTTAGTTCTTAAATGATTCAAAAATGAAGCCTAGCCTAAACCCTAAATATACTAACTAGTTAATAGTGTTAATGGAGGGTTAACAATATTGCTATATTTTCACCTTATTAATTGATTTTTACTAAATTTACACTACTAAAAAAGTTAATTGTGCTGAGTGTTCCTAGTCAATAACGCTATTGCTTAATTTGCAACTTTACCAAAAAAATATATTGTGGAGATATTTGTCAGCATGGGAGCAAGTAAAAACTCAAACTAAGGAGAAAGTGGGCTCGCTTGCATTATCAATTAACAAGTAGGTCCATACAAGTAGAGATAAACTCTTATAAATCACATTAGGAAAGTTGCTTCTACCGCTAATACAAATAGGCAAACTAATTTATGTGCAATGAAAGATTTTCTGTTTTTGCAGTTTCCCCTTCTTTTAATAACACATTAGGGCCTGTTTAGTATAAGGAAAAATTGAGAAGGAAATGGAAATTCCCATGTTTTCCAGGACAGCGTTTTCTAGCGGTAATAAATTTTCATTCATTCAGGGGAAGCCTTCTTTGGACCAATTTTGTTGGGAACCTATTTTTATGAGATATGAAATTACTAAGAAGCCCTATTCACCTTCTTCCTACTTCATCTACTTCGTTGCATCTCGCTGGTTTATCTTCAGTAGTGACAGCTCTGCTTGCCATTCATCAATAGATCTGTGTAAAGCAAGCATAGCGTAGTCTTATTCTTTCCACCCCAACCACGGTGATTACAACTCAATTTTTTGCCCTCATACTATATTTGTCTTCAACCATAGCAACTCCATTGAAGCTTATATTTCTTTTGGCTTTTCTTTTTTAAAAAGTAGATTTTGATTTGCTTATTTGCTGTGAAATGCATATATGATTTTCCTCCACGTTTATATCATTTTTGTCCTCAAATTTGCATCAATTTTGGTTTTGCACCCTCTTCAAACATATGGTTTTGTTCCCTTTAGTTTCATAAGGACTTAAATATTTATTGGTGTTAATTGATGTCATTGAGTGTAGGACCAAAGCCAAAGCCATTAAAAGTATATAGACTAAAACCAAAATTGATTTAAAGTGTAAGGACAAAAAATCTTGGTTTTAGGTCTTATATTTTTAAAAACTTAAAGGGGATAATTAATGCCATTAAACATGCAAGTGCTCACGAAACAATAAGTGTAAAATTAAGAGACTGAAATGATATTAACCTTTTCATTTCATTTGAAATGTTTATATGAGGATGTAGATCTAAAAGCTCTCAGTTTTTTTTTACCAGGAGAAGAAGATGAAAGAAGGAGGTTTTTCATCACATATAAAGAGAAGGCTTATGACCCTATATAACGGTGGAAGCAAAGAAACAAACAATCCAAGTTATATTAATAAAATCAAATTTGGCAATAGCCAAAATTTTTTAGTTTTACTTTTTTAAAAATTTCATTTTTTAATTATTAAATTTTTTACATTTATTTAATTTATGCAAAATCTAAAAAAAATTATACAAAAAGAGCCTACTTGAAAATTGCAAATGTATTACCTTTAAAATTCAAATATAAATGTTAGAGCATTTGAGTTATCAATTAATACACAAAACATCCTTTTCAAATTCTATTAGCATGCTTTAAAGTTAATATTTTAAACTATCGTATAAATCATCTTTAAACAATTTTATGGCTGCTTTACTATACTTCACCAACACTTTATTGTCACTAAGAAGATGGCCAACATGAGGCCTATATAAGCAGTGTTTGTAAGAGGGCTCAGATTAGAGGCACACAACTCTTTAGCATTGGGCGTTTTGTTTGCCTCATCTAGTTCTCTTCTTTTCTGTGTTGTATTATCTTCCACTTGTTATGTCTCTATATTAGATATGATTAGTTTTGATGATGTCAAATATAAAAGAGCAAAAAGTTTTAACAATGCATATTGATTTTTATAATGCATATTGGTTAATCAATATTTGTGCATTCTTTTAATTGGATGATGATTTGGTTAAATAACTCATTTTGAATATTAAAATATTTCAAATAAATGTTTTATCTTTATACATTGAGTTATCATTCATCTAAACTTCTTTTGGATGCTCAAAACTATTTCTTGAAGATAAAAATCGAGTGTGATGAGTTTTTGGAATTTTCAAAAGAAATACTTAAAGCAATGCTCATAACATCAAGCATTGAGATTTTGGGGTCAATACTTAAGCATTAGATCATAATACTCAAGCATTGAACTCTTGGAAGCCAACACTCGAGCATTAGATCATAATGCTCGAGCATCAACCTCCTCTGTTAACTGTTAGCTCAACATATGTTTAATATTTTGATCATATCTCCCAAAATACAAGTCTACTTGATGTGAAACTAATTTCATATGAAACAAGACTCAAAATGCGTTTCATAGATACTAAGAACAGCATCATATCATTTCAGATAAAGAAGATATAAATTTCTAAACGTGGTGGTCAAAATTGAATGCTTTATTTCCAACCTTTGCTTATTGTATCCATCATAACTTTCTTTAAATAATAGATTTGGGACTGATTCATGTTGCATGTGAAGGTAGACTTGTAGGACTTCCCATTGATATATTATTTGAAAATTCTGGAGTTGAATTGAGAGAGTTATGACCGTTGCAAATTAAGATAAAAGTTGAAATCTGGACCATGACCCCAATGCTCGAGCAGTAGCACCTAGTGCTAGAGCATCGAGCTCCAGAAACCAAGTTTTCAACAGAATACTTGCTAATGCTCGAGCACTAGCACCTAGTCCTTGAGTATTGAGTTCAAAAATTAATTTTTTAAATAATGATTTCACCCAATGCTCCAGCATTAAGTTCAAGCAATGCCAACACTCGAGCTTTGGACTCAATTCTCGAGCATCATGCTTATGGGACTCAATGCTCGAGCATCGTACTTATGAGCATCAAAATTATTTTTCAAATAATTTCATTCTATGCTCCAACATTGAGTTAAAGCATTGAGTTTTTCTTTAAAATATACATAGCAATACTCGAGCACTAAAGTGATATACTCGAGCACTACTTTATCTGACGACTTTGCATCTGACAACTTAACCTACACTCTGCATAAACTTTCCTTATTTGCATAACGACTTTTTGAATATAAACTATTCTCATAAATGCTTCATGCTTATACTTATTAAGAGGGAATAGGCATCTCTGAACATTCTTTGGTGTGGGCTCAACGGACAAATTTACAAGCAATGGACATATACAAGTCAGACCCATTAATGCATATCACTTGGATTGAAGCAGAAGTGTAATGAAAGTAAAACACTTTCTAATGATCAATCTTCTTCAACGAATATTTGCTTCTTATCAGGACTCCAACAGCTATTCTTTCTTTTCAACCAACAAATTTGTCAGAGCAGACCATGTTTGAAAAGCAAAGCACAAGAGTCAAACTGAATAGAAAATACAACTCTTCTCTCTAACGGATATATTTTGCCAACATCTATAAATAGGATAAAACAACCAACTAAGATAGAGACGAAGTATATGGAGTCACTAAACATAAAACAGAGAGTGTGGATTCGAGGAAATCACACAACAACTTTAGGACTTTGACATTATACTTCTCCATGAGCTTCAATGTCAATACAATCCACTTCATAGAGTGAAGCATTTTCCAAATTTAATTATCCCAACATTTGAGAGTAATTTAGGATAGACCTAAGTGAAATAGAGTGTAATCTTATAAATGGTAAGGGGGAGTGATTGTAAATGTTTCTTAAGTACCAACCATTACAAACTTGAGTAGGTTTCATAAATGTCTAGAAACATTTATAGGGTTCTCAAGTAATCACCGTTACAAACTTGAAACAGCTTTACAAGTGTCTATAGTGAATTTGTGGTTGTAATGGTTTTCCAAGTACCTGGTTTAAAACTTGGAAGTTATAGTGAATTGAAAATCTCAGAGGTAACGGAGGATTGAAAGTAGGTTAGAAAGAGCCGAACAAGGATAAATTATTGTGTGATTATCTTACCTTCATCTTCTCAAATTTCTAATTGTTTCTTTCTTACTCAATCCGATTCCATACTCTGTTTTGATCAATTTATGATTTGAATGTTTTGATTAACTAAGTTTTAATCACATATTTTTGTGACACCCAATTCACCCCCTCTTGGGTGACAGCCGTCCTAACATCCTTCAGGAAGAATCCATTTAATTCTATGGAATACATCATCTTTCTTTGCCTGTAGTTGTAGAATATCTCTTAAAAACAATGTTATTGGACTCAACACGGATTAACTATTTGCTTGTAGGTATTGCTCCCTATAGAAGAGTCCAACATCACTGAGAAGCTAAAAAATTCACTAACTTATTTAAGAATTTATATGCTAATGCCAGCACAGAAAATAGAGTAGAATTGACATGCATCATAGAAATTGTCAACCCTTAGAACCTAATATATAAAAATTGTGCTGGAATATGGGATAAGAAATAATAAGGATTTAATTGAACACACTACATTCAATCATTAATATAAGAGCTAGTTGATTAATTTAGAGAAATTAAGGATTAAGATAAATAAATTTTTTTAAAATATTTATATTTGTCATTTTTGCTAAACTAGTTACGTTTTCCCTAACTTATAAACTATATATAATTTAATTATGCATATAAGTATAATGCAATATATGTTATAATTAAGTAATTTTTTAGTTTTATTAATTTTCTTAAATTAATCAACTAAGTATTATGTTTAGGATCAAAGATAGTATACAGCTAGTATAATTAAGTATTTTTAATTCAATTATTGCAATTTGATCATGGTTTCATTAATGAAAATTTATCAAAATTATTTAATCATCTTATTGATTATTGTAAAGGTTAATGTATTGTAGTATTTGTTCGAAATGTTTTACCATTGCGATTTAATGCATGAAGATAATGAAAAGAAATTAAATTCAAATGATATACACTCCATGCATGCTTGAAATTGATCTTGAGATATTTAGTGCAAATGTTCATGCTGGGATCCTTATTACAAAGTATTCCAAAATAGCTTTATTATTAAGAATGTTTCGAAAATTGATCCCATGCATGCTTGAGAGTGTTTCTAAGAGGACTGAATACAGAACGTTGGTTACTAACAGTAGTACTATTAGCCCTTGGTGCAACACGGTTAATTACGAGCTTATCCGTTATTCGTGGTTGTTGACTCACGCCTGTTATTCGTGGCCTCAAGCCGCGACTCATGGTTACTTACCCTCGTGAACTGTGTGTTCACGCCTGATTTGTGGCCTTGAGTTGCAACTAGTTATTTGCCCTCGTAGACAGTGTGTCCACGCCTAATGTTCCGTTATGCTGAAGTCCTATAAAATTGAGATTTGAATATTATTTTTAAATAAATTTTGGCAAAACATATGATTTTGATACATAATTAAGATTATCTAAGAAATGATTCATTATGTGGTTTAAAATGTGATTTGTTTATACTTTGTAGAAACTGAGATTTATTGTTACGATATTTATCGCAGTCCAACTATTTAGATTACTTTCTTAAATTTAGACGATTATATTTATGGGATGTTATTCACTGGAAATTTACTTTTGACTTCAAATAGCTTAGTTGACCCGATATCTCCTAGTTGAGCAGTGAAAAGCCTCATTGTTGCTTTTCAATTCACTATTCTGTTTTCATAGCGGCGGCTTGGTGTATATATATAAACTTTCTTTTATGTAATTTTGAAGGTTAGATGCTCCATGTAGGCTATAGTTAGTATCCAGAGGATTCTCTGTATTTTGGAAAATATGTAAATACTCTGGTGGAACGGTGCTCCAAGTGGTGCTTAAATTTTCAGGTTATTGTAGAACTTTCGGGAAGTTTGTCCTATAGAGGAGACTCTACCGAATCTTCTACAAGAATCGTAATGTTGATGACACGTGATATATTTCACGCCAAAATCTTGGGACACAAAAATATAAATTGTGTTACTTAGCATTTTGGCGAATTGCATATGTCTACAATCATAGGCTTATGGAGTGTGAGATTTCTCATTGTTCATACCGAACACATCTAATTTCCAGAGTGTGACACTAACTCAACCCTTGAAACCTCAAAATGATAGAAATGGAAAAATCTAAGGGTAAATGAGTGTTCAGGAGACTCACTTAAACCCAAATCTTTGCTTACACCAGCGAAAATGTTGTCCTCCAGTGAGAAATGGCACTGCCAGCTTTGACGCTCACTTCCTCTCTCATTCGTGCTCGAGTCTGTTATATAGGCAGAAGAAAATGAAGAACAGCACAAGAGTATGTGCTAACAAGGGTATTAAAATGTGGGAGGGTGAAATTACAACTCAACACACTTACATTTTCATCTTTGGACCTTTATCCTTATCCTTTATTTTCTGATTCCCCTTTTTTTCCTACTGATATTACATGTGGATACTAATTTTTGTCCCCGTTGTGAGTTTCCTTGGTTGGTTCCAGCTGTTATGGATATAAAATGGATAATGGCCAATTCCAAGATGATGGAATATATTCGATTATGCAAGAGCGAAGAGAGCAAAAACAATATTCCAGCGATACATCAAGCAACAATGGATAACTGAAATTTCAGAAAACTAACATGTGACACGCCTTTCCCGTGTGCTACGAAGTGTCCGTCCAGGTTCGTATATGGGTTGGGCCTCGCTCCCCTTGGCCTAGTTCGCCTTACATGTCCCATAACACCTGCTCTAGCCAATCAACCAAAAATAAGTCAGGAAAATGATGAGATGAAGCCGAAATCTGACGCTACAGCTATGGAAATTACTTGCGTGTTTAGTGTGTTCTTGTTAATTGGGATCGGGACCTCCGAGATTTTTTCCGAAGTCACTTATTTTAAGAATTTCAATACCATTGAATAACACATGTCTGTAATTGCTTTTTGCAGTTGAGTGTGGTTGCAACCATATTGGAAGATTTAGCTTCTTTACGCTTCCAATGCTTGGTGTAGGCACTGCATAGTCCCTATGGATGAACCAATCTCTGGCCTGGGTCCAAATCATCACATTGGCTCCAACTTCCACCAAAGCATTATTAATGAAGATTTGGAAAGCTCTGTCTCCAACTTTCTCTATGCCTTCATCAAACTCATAAAAATGCAATCTTACCATGTAAACAAACTCTGAGTCCACTTAAAACTCCCAGGTCACGTTAAATTTGGATGTTTCTATCATCCCATAGTTTTGAGCAGTCTGTATACATCATCGGTGCAAAATAACTTTGATTATCTCTGTAATATCCTAAATTCATAAACAGAATTAAAGGCTAAACCGATGAATTATGGAATGATTTGAGCCCTGTAAATAAGGAGAAAATATAGAGGAAAATGCCTAAAAGAAAGAAGATCCTGATTGACTAAGTCCCTAGTTAAGTGAGAATGAACCAAGGGTAAAACGGTCATTTTGCTAAATGACAAGAGTAAAATGGTCATTTTGATTAAAAAGGCCTACGACATGAAATGTCATCAAATAATAAGGACATTTTGGTAATTTGTCAAAAGTCAACAAAAAGTCAAAGTTGACCAGAAAAGTCAAAGTTGACCAAAAATGTCAAAGTCAACCAGGGCAACGTTGGAATTAAGAAAGAGTAGAAAAATGATGGCATTTTGGAAATTATGGCAAAAGTAGAAAATGTAATGGCAATTTCATAAATAAGTGGTAAATAAAGGATTTCGGAGTTAAGGATAATCGAGAAATAATTATTTGAGGTAGTAGGAGTCCTCAAATGCCGGAGACCCAAACTGAGAAAAGTTTAGTTGGATAATATAGTAATTAATAAAATTATTACCCGGTATCCGGTGCGGGCAGTTTCGTTGTACGGAGAACAACAGTGCCCGAAAAGCCCGAAAAAGTATTTTCTTAGAAAATTAATTACGAAAAATCTGGAAAGAATTTCGAGGAACGGAAAAGAGTTTGAGAATTAGGCGAAAATATAGAATTTTTCCATGTCCTTAAGTCAAATTGGCCGCTGGAAGCCCGTTTTACGGTGTTACACGCAAATCGAGGAATCCTGACGAGTTACGAGGGAACCCAGAGATGATATGGACTAGGACATGATGCCACCTAGGCAAGGAGGCCTAGGGAATGGTGGCACATGAAAGATAAAGTCTCCGGAAAAGTAAAAAGGTAGTTTCTCACGTAAAGGGTACTTTACAGAAATGCGTGCCACCTGATTAAGTAACTGACCGGGCCAGGGCCCAGTCAGCCAACCAGACTTGGAGGGCAAGCAAAAGGGAGCCATTTTCAGCAAGGAATGCCAAGAGAACAAGTGGCACAATGAGGATCAAGTATTTCAAAACTTGGTTACCAAGTTTCATTCTAAATCACACAATTTTTCAAGACCAACTTTAATTAATCTCTCCCTCTCTCTTTCTCTCATTTGCACACCCTCTCTCTCTTACCATCAGATTTTTCCCCTCCTTCTCTCTAGAAATCACTCCCTCCCCAAGCAAGAAGAAGAGCTCCAAGCTTCCATAACTCTAGGTAAAGGTTTCTAACTACCAAATCTTCCTCTTTTCTTGAGTCTTGTAACTTCCACTACCTTTCTCTTGAATTGTTCCTTGAATGAGCCTCTCTTGGAAGAGAAAGGCTAGGATTTCAAGAGCTGAAAATGGAAATGAGAAGGTTTTAAAGTGGTAAAGGGTTACAAGTTACTCTTTGAGTAGTATGAACTTTGTTGTTGGTTGTTGTTGGTTGGTTTAAGTTGTTTTAAAATTTTGGGAAGCTCATGTTTATGGGGAGGTGCTGCCAAAATTTCTTTTGGTCTAAGGGAAGGTGTTTTTGAGTAGATCAAAGTTAAGGAAAAGGGTTTTTGGATGCAAGGAAACACATGGTTTCATGAGCAAAGTTGAAAAACCTTTCCTTTCCTTATTTTTGCTATTTTCGTCCAAGCTAAAGAAAAAATAGAAAGGATTTGTTTTTGAGCATTTTGATGGTTCTATTGGCTTCAAAATGATGTTTTGTATAGAGTAAAGCTAAGAGATGGATTTTTGAAGCTCAAAGGGCTATAAAAATCAAGTCTTGAACTTGTAGGACAATTAGAAAACCAAAAAGGGGGTTTTTATGTGTTTTACAAGTTTTGTTGCATTTTGATGATGGCTTGTTTATGTGGATGTTATGCCATGATTTTTAGGGGTTTGAGAGTTCCCAAGAGCATCTTGAAAAAGAACCAAGAACACTTTGGAAGTTGGATTAAAGGAAAGCTAAGATCTTGAGGTAGCAAAACTACTAATCTCTTTTTATGTTTAGGAAAATGATTTGTGAATGTTACATGAACTTTTATGATGAGCGAAGTGAATGATTTATGTATGAAATGTGACTTTTGTGCTATGGCCATATACATGCTAAAGTGAAGTTTGATGTGTCACATGTTTATGTATTCATACACATGCCATAAAGTCATGTAGGCACATTCACTATGTTATGATTATGTGGTTTTGCTATTGGGATTCCCAAATCTCACCCTCACCCACTAACTATGTAGGTGCAAGCTCAAGCAAGGGTAAGGAAAAGGTTAATGATGCTTAAAGATGATGTTTTGCTTGCATGTTTTGGTGTAAATGGTTAAATGCATATTTTCTTGAAGTTGTTGTTATGTTTGTAACCTAAACTTCTACAAAAGTATCATGTGAATGGTGATGAAGTATGCATGATGATGAGCTAAAAGTGACCAAGAATGGTAAGGGAATAGTCATGCATGTTTAAGAAGTGTTAAGGAACCAAAAAAAGGTTTTGGTGAATTTTTAAGAAAATTGGTTTTCAAAGCTAAAGGGGTTCCAAAGGCCCTGAAAAATGAATCTGTTTCAAGCGACAGTTAAAAATAGCAAACTAGCTCCAAATGGGCTGAAATTTTCCAGCCAGGAACTACACATTCTAAGCTTTAGAATGATATAAAGCTTCCGAAATTTGGATTCGTATTTTGAGAGTTATGATTTTCCAAAGATTGAGGTAAAATTTGGAAAAGAGCATGTGAACAGTAACCACGTTTTTCCAATTTTCTAAAAGTTTAAGTTCACATAGAAAGCCCAAATTGAGTTATCTAAAGCCCAAGAGTGATTCCTAAGTGGTCTATAATAAGAGAATAGGGGGAAAATAGGAGGTGTCACAATCTCTGTAAGTACGTTTAAGCCAAAACCAGATGATACACTATATGGGTGATCCCCGCTTGCCAAGTAGGTAGTATCCTTGTTCCAATTTTGAAACAAGCCAGTGTCTTTACTGGAGGTGATCCGACTTCCGCCAACATGACTTCTGTACATAGTCTCGAGAGCACAGTTGCTGGTTACCTGAAACTGCTGGTTTCCACCATTTAGCATCATAGATTGGAGGTCATCATCAGGTTTAGTGTAGTAAAGAAAGGTGGGCATAGAGACGAGCTCAATGTTGAAGCATAGGCATTAGGATGAGCTGGGCTGGATGTGAAGGTTATCACAAGCCCTTCACTGGGGTCACCAATGTTGAAGCAGTACTCTCGTACGATTGTTCCTTTCAGAGCAGCAAATATGAGTGAATCGCTAACGTTGGTGTTACGTGAAGCGTTTAAATCCTTAAGAAGGGAGAAGGAACCTACTTTGACGGGGAAGGAAGCATTAGAGCGAAGGAATTTGGGGTTGTAGAAAGATGGGTAAAAGTAGAGGTGAATGAACTTTTGGCCATCGATTTTCACCGGAAAAATGTAAGAGAATTTGGAGTGAGAGAGGCGTGAGTTACTATAAGGGATTGTTTTAACAAGGGGGTTCATGCTCACTGATGAGTTTTTACCGTTGGAGGGTTCGATAGGAGAGAATCGTTTGGAGCCTTTGTCTTTGACCCAGTTTTGGCCATCTGAAGAAGAAGAATAGCCGGAGCTACCGCAGTTGACCAAGAAATTATCATCAGCACTGTAGGAGGTAACGGCGATGGTGGAAAGAAGTTGGAAGAAGCAGAATAACTGGAAGGAGATAGCGTTTCGTATCTCTCTCATCACTTTGAATCTATGATATTCGCTGAGCCTGTCTATTCTTTTTCTTCTATTGTGATCCAAGGAGTAAAAGCTTGAAGAAATAGTTAGAACAGACTTCATGAAATAGATGGGTTTTGTAGGAAAAAAACGTTTTATTACACAATCAATAGTTTGTGACAGATTTGGCCTCTCTCATAGCAAACTAAATTAATCATTTTATCAAGTGAATTTGTAGCAATTTAAGAGATTTTAATGTTATTTTTGGATTTTCATTGAGTTTAATTGCATTATTATTAATGATGAACATATGAAATTAAAGTCAATTAAAAGTATTTTTAGAAGAAATTGGAATGCGTGAGAAGCATCAGACTTATAAACCCATTTATTTTATTTTATTTTTATTATATATGATTTTTTTATTATTACTATTCCTTTCTTTTAGGTCTGGCCACACATGACCTCTACATATATTCATCACGCCACCTGAAGCGAGAGCAAGCGGCGCCACATATTCAATTAGGGCCCGTTTGGTACATTGGAATTGATTTTGATGGAAATGGACATGGAGATGGAAAAGGATATGGATATGGAGATGGATATGAGTTTTAAAAGTATATTTGAAATGTCATGGAAATGGAATCTAATTTTTATATAAGAAGATTGAAATTCCCTTTTATATTTAAAAATGAAAAACTCTCATAAAAAAAGAGCTTCATCATCTTCATTGTAAAAACTGGTTCGCTAGAATGAAAAGCTTCATTGTCTTATCGAAGGTCACCGGAGGTCGCCATCGGTGCCTTCATCTTCATCGTCGTCTTCATCTTCACCTCTCCAGTGCCTTCGCTACAGTGCCTTCATCTTCATCTTCATTCCAACTTCATCGAAGGTCGCTGGGTAAGTGCTTGCCAACAATGGTGTATGTGCTACAAGTCATCTTCGCTGGGGTACTCGACATCAATCTGATGAAGGAAGAAGATGAAATCGAAGAAGTTAAAGGTCACCATCTGATGTTTCGTGGTCGTGGCTTGTAGTAGAAGCTGAAGCTGAAGGTCGCCGACTATAACATCCCATCAGTCAAATAAAAAAAAGAGAGGGTGCAGAGGTAGCGTGCAAGTAAAAGGAAACTGATTAGAAAAGGTGAGAGGCAGATGGAGTAGAGAAGAGGTAAGGTGAAAAAAAATAAAAAATATATACTCTGCCACACGTATCGTGTGGTAGAGGAGAAGAAAAAGGGGGTTGGTTGGGGGCACAATTAATGCCCCCAACCGTGGCTATTTGTGGGGGTAATATAAATACCCCCACATGAAACTCAAAGACACACACATCTTCACATTCACACACTCACCCCTTTCAGAGAGGAGAGGAGCGACGGGGGAGGGAGGAAGAGAGAAAAGGCACTAGAGAGAGAGGGAAGTATTTTGAAGTGTAAAGATTATACTTCTGGGATTATTTAGTTAAATAAAATGTCTTATTTTCATTAAATTCCATTTATGAAAGTTGTTCTAAATATTGTTCTCTTTCTAATGGTAGCAATATTATGTATATTAGAAAATAGTTTGGAATTTAGATTTCTATCTACCTTGAGTTTTATTTGCAAAAGGCCATAAAATGATAGATCTATTTTTATAACTGTATTCTATAAGCCTATATTTGTTTATTTGATACTTTGAGTATTTTAAAAATTTAGTTGTGTTTAAAAAGATGTATATTTTTGGATATATGAGATATTTTAACTAAATAAAGTTAAGTATAAAAATATAGAGGATGATTTATTGATAGATGTGATCGGTTTAGAATTGTTAATGTTATATTACATGATTTTATAAGCATTTTTATTATTATAAAAAAAATTTGAAAACAATTTTATTGGGTATTTTAACATATAAAAATTTATTTAAAATAATTTTTTTTAGAATAATGAAAATTATTGTTGAAATTTTAAACAGTTAAAAAAAATTTTTTTTGGAGATTTAGAATTTATTGATTTCTTTTAGTGTAAAGTCCTAAACTTTAAATTAGGAATGATAATGCTAACTTAAGGTTTATATGAAAAAAATGAATTAAGAATAATGTTTAAATTAATTATAAAATATATACTTGGGGTTAGAGTGTGAGTTGAAATGTTTGATAGATATTTATTTAAATTTTTTATATTATATTCCTGTGTAGATTAATTGGTGTTTGGACTGTGTTTGGTTGCTTTATTCTCAAGGCTAGTGGGATTTAGTTTGGAATTGAGGTAACCGGGATTAATTTCTTTTATATGCTTATTGTGGACTGTAAGGAGTTTTCTAACCCTTACTTTCTTTATAGAAAAATTAAATTGTCATTTAGAAAATTTCACATACTCTTATATATGAAATTTATTCAGTGAAGCAGTGTACTTTTGAACTGTATGAGTGTTTTGTTATACA
>JANTPZ010090909.1:0-19667 GCA_025593235.1 Vachellia pachyceras | reverse complement strand
AGTACATTGCATTTAATGAACTTAAAGGCATCTTGTAGATGGACTGACAGTAGTTTCACATCGTTGCTGTAGTGGTTGGGTGATATGCTTCCAGAGAACAATGTACTTCCAAATCGTATGTATGAAGCGAAGAAAATATTATCTACAATGGGCATGGAGCACAAGAAGATACATGCGTGTCCTAATGACTGGATACTATACAGAAATGGGCATGAAGATCTTAGTAAGTGTCCGAAATGTAAAACTGCACGATACAAGGTGAGGAAATGTGATGATTGTGGTGATAAACTATCTAAAAGGCATCCTTTGAAGATACTGTGGTATCTTCCAATAGTACTACGGTTTAAGCGTTTGTTTACTAATGTAACAAAAGCACAGAAGTTGAGATGACATTGTGATGAGAGAATATATGTTGGAAGGTATCTTCGACACCCGACCGACTATCCACAGTGGAATAAAATTGATCAAATGTTTCCGCAATTCGGTAGTGAGCCAAGAAACCATATGTCAACGTCATTTTTGGTAAGAATCAAAGAAGTACTAGAGAGAAGAGCATATGGAAGAAGCGGTCAATTTTTTTTATCTTCCATATTAGCGTACTCTTAATGTGAGGCACAGTATTGATGTAATGCATGTGCAGAAGAACGTTTGTGATAACCTTGTCGGGACGCTGTTGCACATACTGGGAAAGACTAAGGATGGAATTAATGTGAGACTAGACTTGGTTGAAGTCGGAATAAGAGAACAGTTACATCCAAAGCTAAGAGATGATGGAAAAAAGGCATACATGGAACCAGCAATGCATACACTGTCAAAAGCCGAGAAAATTTTTTTGTGAGTGTTTGCATACCATCAAGGTGCTACAAGGGCATTCTTCGAATGTGAAAAGGCTTATTCATTAAATGATTTGAAGCTCGTGGGATTGAAGTCTCACGATTCTCATATATTGATGCAGTAATTATTACCAGTGGCTATTAGAGGCATTATGAAGGATGACATTCGAGCCATCATAACTAGGCTTTGTGTTTTTTTTAATGCTATATGTAGCAAAGAGATAGAAGTTGAAAAATTGGATGAATAGAAAATGAAGGTTACATTATTCTCTCCCAACTAGAGATGCATTTTCCCCAGCATTTTTTGATATAATGGTCCAACTGGTTTCTCATTTAGTAAGAGAAATACGGCTGTGCGATCCGGTTTACTTAAGATGGATATACCCTTTTGAACGTATCATGAAGGTTTTAAAAGGTTATTCAAAAAATCCTTATCAACCTGAAGCATCCATTGTGGAAAGATATGTAGTGGAAGAGGATATGGACTTTTGCAATGATTATCTATCTGGGGTGAATGTATACTAATGGCATGAAGAAGGCGCAAGCAAGGGAACACGAAGTTTAAAAGTGAAGAGTATGCCTCGTGAAGAAGTGTTACAAGCACAACTATATATCTTGAATAATATGGAAGAAATTCAACCTTATTTCCATGAACATAAACAGGTGTTAAAGAAGATGTATCCTAAGAAGAATGACATGCTGATAGCGAATGAACAGAATAAGACATTCATAGGATGGTTGAAGGAAAGGGTTTCTAGTGACATTGATGCTTTTGAGATGATCAAATGGTTAGCATGGGGCTTGCATTTAAGGTGGTCACCTGGAGCGGTTATGACATAAATGGGTATTCATTCTACACAAAGATTTAAGATGACAAAAGTACAGTGCAAAATAGTGGGGTGATGGTTGTAGCTGAAGCGATGCATTTTTCAAGTTTGAAAGACAAGAACCCTGTACTGGCATCTATGGCTTACTATGGAGTTATTGAAGAAATTTGGGAGATGACATACAACAAGTTCAAATTTCCTTTATTCAAATATATGCGGGTTAACAATAATACCGTTGTGGTCAACCAACAATTTAGATTTACCTCAGTTGATCTTGAAAGAGTTAGTTATAGAGATGAGCCATTCATTCTAGTAAGTTAGACTAGACAAGTGTTTTATGTCACAGACCCAACAAATAAAAAAATGTCGATTGTAATTCAAAGTAAAAAACAAAAGGATGGTGATCCAACCTTTAACCTATACAATACACCCCCTTTTACTATAAATCCGCCTAGACCACGTGAAGCAAAATTGGTTGATGATGATCACTATGCTGTAAGACAAGATCACTATGAGGGAATATGGGAAAATACATAAAGTAAGGAGTTAATTACGAAATTTCAATATATTGTGTTATATGTGTTTACCTTATTTTACTTTATTCATGTTGATTGCAATTTATTTATATCTAACATTGATTTCTTAATAGAAATATGGTGAGTTCTGATGAGTCACATAGTGATGGACACGTAGATGAAAACCCACTGGTGGTGCCAGATTCGAATGTGAAAAAGTTTAAGGGATGTACAATTATGGCCTCCTTGACTGCACGTCGTCGCGAACGACAGGAGAAGCTGCATGTAGAATTCGATGTCGATATGAATCCTATCGGTGATGAGCAAGATCGATTTATCAGCTATTTACGGTATTTGGCATAGAGTAGAGTTAGCATACTGTACCCTGGATGGCGGTTGTTCCACAAGAAACATAAGATATGATATGGCAAGAAATTTTGGTATGTAACTTTCAACACCACTTCATTTTTGTCTTCATTTCGATTGGTTCAAATTTCATTATAAAATGTTGTACTTTGCAGCAAACCTATGATGTTCCAGACACTAAGGAAATGAAGAAGCACTCGATGGGCCTTGTTTGCATACGGTGGAAAGACTTCAAGAACAAGCTGTCACGATATTATGTTCGGGGGTCAAAGAAAGATGAAGACCCATCTCAGAAATATTCATTTCTATCCCCCGAGGACTAGAGGCTGTTTGTGGCGTCACGGAAAGACCAACAATTTTAGGTAACATTTTTCAATCATATATATTTTGTTGCTATCACTGACTAATATTTCCCTCTTATGCCTTAATAGGAATTAAGTGAAGCCAACAAACAGAAGAGTGCTGCAAACATTTATCCTCATTCTTTGTCTCGTGGCGGATACATAAAGCTTCAGCAAAATATGATGGAGGAGGAGCAAAAAAGATTAGAGGAGACATCCACCTCAGATCCCACTGTTGTCGTCCAAGCCCCTGGTCCTCCTCCACGTCATAAAAAATGGAAAGCAACGAGGATGAAAGGTGGGAAGTACATCAATGAAGCAATTGCTGAGGTGGCTGGAAGGATTGTAAGTGCTGACATATAATAATCATATGTGATTGTTTGTCTTGGGTTTATTAGTACCTCACTTATGATGTATTATACGATGCAGGATAACCTTACACAGCAGACAGTCAAAGGACTTTCACTCAAAGTGGGAGGATGGCCATCTTAGCGAAGGCGATTGGAAGGCCAGATTACCCAGGCCAGGTTTGAGGGGAGTCGAGGGGAATGGGTGTAGGAAAATATTTTGGACGACCATCTCAACAGTCAACTGAAGCTCAGATTCAATCTAGAGTAAATGAGATGCAGCAATCACTCTGAGCTGAGTTTGACGCTTAACACCAGATACAAAACCAGATGATGAAAAATATGCCGAGGAGATGAGAACTGAGATGATGGCTGAGTTTGGAGCTGAGATGAGAGCTCAGTTGAGAGATAAGATGAAAACTGAGATGAAAGCTGAGTTTGTAACTCTCCTAAAATCGGGGAAGCTGATTGATGAACTGAAGAATATCGATTCCCCTGTATTTCCCAGTAGCAAAGATAGCAATCATCCTTTTGAGGCAGTAGTACTAGGTGACCCTTCCCTTAATTCCCCCGCAGAAAAAGTTAGAGAGGATTGTACTCTCTACCTGGATGAGTTAATACGTGCCATTACCCATGCTTATTTCTACAGGCAAGCTACAAGGCACCATCTATGCCAATTCCAGATAGCTTGTCTCACGTATCGATGACACGTATTGAAGATGGTGAGGAAGGCTCTGATGTCTCAATCCTTGATCGAGAGGTGATCCATTTAGGCCAATCTAAGGGTTGCTTCATTCTTTGGCTAAAAAATCTCATTTCTACACCTACAACACCTCATGAGGTAGTAGCCACCTTATGATTTTAATTTTTTTCGGCATTATATTTATAATCTGTATTCTCTACTTTACTAGGATCCAGAAGAAGCTGCAAAATTCCTATTCTTGTCACGGCTGCGGCAGCTACAAGAAAAATTTACACCCATGACCATGCAGATGGTTGATGGGATTGTTGGTCGTGGTGTAACGTGTGAATTCGTTATTGACAAGGATGATGTGAAACAATTCCTATCGCTGGAGGACCTCGATATAGCATGGCTTCAGTTTGCAATCTTGTAAGTTTTTTATATTCCTATCTTCAATTGATAATATCATTTTTTAGGTTTTATATAATTCACTATTTCCTTTATTATTGAACTCTTTAATAGGACCTTCCACAGTATTTGCGCCAACTTTTCTAGAGGTGAGTTGTATGGATTTTTATGTCCTACGAATACAATGAAGAGTTACAATTCTGTAGAAAATCAGGTGCATTACGTTGGGAGCACAATACAAGCAAACGTTAATCCAATGATGTGTTACCTAGCGCCAATAATTGAAAGGCATGGAATTATAGTTACCCCTTTAACACATTTAGCCTAATTGGTAGTAATTAACTTATTTTGCTAACTTCATTTTCATCTATATGTGCTGTTGTAGTCATCATTGGAGTCTCTATGTTGTCTTCGCCCTGTTAAACTGTGTATTGGTTTGATTCACTGTCTGGCAGAAAGGCAGGGAGCAAACAAAAATACGTTTTTGATACGTAAGTTTTTCTATTTGTAAATTATTGCTTTTAACGATGTTTAAATATGTTTTTTTCATATGTAACTATTGTCAATTCAATCACAGCGCACTCAAGACATACCGAATAATGGGCGGTAAACGTGAAGGTAGAAATAAGAACACACAGTGGTCTTATCCAAAAGTAAGTACTTTGACTTTAAGTTCTTTCATTGAAAGTTGTTTTATCCCTTTATACATTTTGACCATATGTTTTTTTATCTTTAGTGCCCTCGACAATCAAGCAATATTGAGTGTGGGTATTACGTCATCAGTTACATGCATAGTATCATTTAGAGCGGATTGACTAGAGATATAGAAGAGGTAATACGTAATCTATCAAATATTGATGAGTTAATTGTTTAGTTTGATGAATTTGAATTGTTCTAATAATTGTTTTTAAATTTGTAGATTTTTTATAATGACGATGCTTACATGATTGGTGACTTTGATTTGATACAAGATTTGTTGGCTAGACATCTTCTTGATTTCTAAATAATGCTTATTTCTTCAAGGTGAATATATATAGTTTCTAACTCTTCATGTCGACTTGTATAGGGTTAATTAGATTGATGAATTGTGTTACTCTGCTACAAATGTACAATGATCTTTGCTCAGTAAATGATAATGACTTTTGTGTTTTGCTACAACAAGGACTTGACTTAGGTAGATATATAGGTCTAACTCTTGATGAATTTTATGTTTCTCCGCCACAATGACTTTTGCTTTTATAACCCTGATATGTGTTTATTATGTCTGGACTTAATTTGATGTATAAAATGTAACTGTAAACTGAATCTTTTTAAAAAAAACATGTACATACAGCGCCCTATATGGTGTTATAGGGCGCTGTAGGTTACAAACTACGGCGCCCTATGTAGGAATATAGGGTGCCTAGGCCCTAACTTTCTACTCCCCTCACATATACACCCCCCGAGAAAAGGCACTTATTGGGTTAAAAATAAGACGCAAAAAGTACTTTTTGTAGTAGTATACATAGAGAAAACTTCTTCATATCTATGAGGGCAAGCAGTAGATATGTGCATAACATAATTACAGTGCTCACAACTAGGGGCAGCTATCTCCATGGACTTTGAATTTTGAGTGTCAATAGAGGAAGTATGAGATGCAAGCTGATTCAACTGTGTGGTAATTTGAGAAGTGAATGCATCTAGCTATGGAATGTGGATTGAAGAAGGATTAGTATATATCGCATTAACTCCAATAGAGTTACTTGAAAAACGAAAATAATGAAAATTAAGAAAAAGCTAAAAAATTAACTCCAATCAAATTACTTGACATTTAACTATTAAGGAATCAAATTTTTTTGGCTCCCCGACAACAGCGCCGATTTGATGAGCCTTGTCGTAGGGGCAATCAAATAAAAACTAAGCTAAATACAATATAGTAGTACTAACCTTAGTCGATCTCTACGTGGAGCTTATATTTAATTTCTAAGTAATTTAATGCAAATAACTAATCAACTAAGAATTAGAAAATTGATTTTTCTAATTAATTAAACTAAATGAATGCACTTAAATTCGATAAATGGAAGTCGTAAGTGATTGAATCCACTAACCTTCCTTATCCAATTTAATATTAAATTCTTCTTTTAACTAAGCATGAGGACTAGTAAGAACCTTACTAATCAATATTCCTAACTTTTTAATTTAATTTAAACCTAGACTCAATTAATCAATTAGAAATATCTTAAGACTTATTCCGTGTTAGATTTATAAAAGACCCTCTTTACCTCCAATTAATTCCTAAAAACCTAGCAAACCAATTGATTTCAAGAGAATATAAAAAATCAATTGAATAACAAAAGTAGTGCTATAATTCAATCACAATCCAAAGTATCAATCTAATACAAGTATCACAATCCGAATTACATCAACCGATCATAATCAATTATAAACTCAAGCCGCCCAGAATTACAATTTACACATAGTACCGGTTGCCCAACCCGCCAACCATTGGCGGTTTCGGGATGGAAAAGCCAACCCGCCACGCCCAACCCGCCCGCCAACCCGCCACCTATATTTTTTTATTTTTTATTTTTAAAATAATATATTATATATTTTTTATCCTTTTCTTCTCAATATTTTTTTAAAATATGATAAATAATACTTAATATATTCAAAAATAGTATAGAATATTTTATTTTTTTCATATCAACTTTCTATAATATTATGTTTAAAAATATAACAACACATTAATATTTATATTTTTATTTTAAAACATGAAAAATGTCATTATTGAAAATTTATTAGTAGAGAACGAATCATATGAGTCAATTAATATGATATGAATACAAATCTTATTAAAAAATTGGGTAAAAAACATGCAAAAAAATTTATTTTTTTAAAAAAATAAAAAATATATATTGGCATGCTGTGGGCTGGCAAGGGAACGGGTTGCTAGCGGGTTGGCCCCGCCCACCCGTGCGGGTTGTGGGCTGACCCGTTTTCCTGGTACTATCTACGCATACAGAGATTGGAAAGTGAAATTAAAATCAAACAACTCATCTAATTACTCAAGAACTCTAGTTAGTATCATCATCACTGTAGTAAGGATGAATTTAGTTGCTCATGACTGCTGTGAAATCTAAAACTTCATATGCCATCACAGTTGCTAGTTTATGATGTCGACACTGCGGGATTTAAAATGGACTCGTTTGGGCGCTAGCGTTGTCGTGCCTGGAATGAATGAATGATGGAATTGTGTGCGGCGGCGTGATTGTGGGTGGAATGGGTGAATGAATGGAGAGGTTGAATGAATGTGTGCCGCCACCTCTGCTCCTGGAGTTGAATGGCGCACACACACACATGCCATGACCTAATATAATTTTTTAAAAAAAGAAATAATAATATAATATAATATAATATAATATAATATAATATAATATAATATAATATAATATAATATAATAAAAAATGAAATAAAATAATATAAAATAAATGGGTTTCTGAATTTGGTCTTTGATTTGATGAATTCCTAAGATAATGCATCATTTAATATATTTTCTATTTTAAACTCAGAATCTTAAATTTTCTAATTTTAACTCATAATCATATATTTACTAATTTGAATTCAGAATCTTTTAAAATCATGATGATAACTCTTCAAATATATCAAATTATATATCTTTTAAATTTATCCTTTGATCCCAATTCAAACTGGAAAATAAATTATAATTCACTAAGTAGGAAGAAAGTATATTTCACTAGATTTGCAGCATTCTCGTTGACGAGAGAAAAACAATCTGCAATCTGTTATAGATAATATTCCCTTACGATGCCGCCCATATTTAACAATATTATTAGAAACATATCACAAAAAAAAAAAAAACAATTGGTGTCTCGTTCCAGAGATTACAACTGCCTGTAAGTATTTATATAAACGCTTCTTGAGACTTGAGATATGCTCCAACTTCTGATAAATTTTGTTTATTAGAAAAACAATAGGTGTCTCGTTCCAGAGATTACAACTGCTTGCAAGATTTCAAGGTAAAAGGGTGAGAGGAAGATGGTATTAGGAAATGGTACATCATGTATTGGTTGAACCTTGATGGTACATGATGCTGTTAAATACATTAAAGATAAGGTCAAATTTAGACAACTTTAATAGATTTGACAAATTAAACGTTCTCAAACACATCCACTAATCGTGCCCTCAAAATCTTACTTCATTTTTTTAGGTCATGCTGGTGAACCATACTAATTAAGGAAGCTCAGTGGGCAGACAAAAAAATCTAGAAAGATTCCGAATCTACGTGATCATGAAGTTTTTTCCCGACAGCTTTTCTTTTTTTCCTTTTCTTTTGTTTTCTTAAATTAGTTTTTAAGGCTTTCTTCTAAACATAAATACTAGATACAGTTCATAATGCTGAACTATTTTTATATGACACCGTTTAATAAACATTTGTCTACTAAGACATGAAGATCGTATTTAAATTAAGGTTTGCAAAAAAATAACTTTTATCCCAACTAACCGCATTTTACCGTTAAAGTTGGGGTAAAAGTTAGTTGATGTAAAATAATTAATGTTTCTTACATTTTTTAAGAGAAAGAAACAGTTTGAATGTCTATTTGCCTTTCGTATCCTCAGAAGCTTCAAAATTTTAATTAATTCCAACTTGGGTAGAGAAATCATTTGACTCTAATCTCAATTCAAACATTATTATTGGGCTCAAATAGGCTTTGAAGCTTTTGAATGGGTTTTTAAGGAGCTATAATGGGCCTCTTTGGTCTGTAATACAGACCAAAACAATTCAGTTTCAGACCAAAGTTAAAAGATTTTCCAGCAGCAGTGATGATTCTCAACAAGACAATCATCAACACAAGTTTTCATACAAAAATAGTCCAAAAGCACAGATGTAACAGTAAGGAATACAACAACAAAATAAGTAATAGTAACGTAAAATTGTTCATGTCGTTAGCCTTGTTGAGTAGAGAACCTCAAGACAGTTGTGGAGTCACTGTCTTTTAATTTTCAGGAACCGATGCCTCGTTGTTCTTCAAATATGAAACAGCACATATCGCCCAGATGAAGAACACATACATTGGAGTTTCATGAGGAGAGATGAGGAATGATATTAACACAGCACAAGCTAGAGAACCTGATATAACATCGCCTGTGTAGCTGTAGATGCTTCTACTTGCCATAAGAATCCACGTCCTTGCGGAGTTTTCCCGCAAAGGTGATGCATTTGGGAACATCGTCTCCACCATAGAAGTTAACTCTTGGATTAAGTTACAGAAACGTTCATCTCGAGGAATGAATCTGCATGATCAGTATCAATAAATTAATTAACAGTCAAAATGGATTGAGGAATAATGGCGGCGGCAAGGAGGTATTAATGATGTAAAACAAGAAAAGGAAAGAGTTAGAAGAGAAGGGAAGAGAATACTGAGAAAGAAGCTTAGGTCAAGGAGAGAAGAAAGAAAGGAAGCTTTCATAACTGCGGCAGCCGAAGCTGAAGCCCTCGCCATGGCCATAGGGAAAGTGGAGGCCCAAGAGAGAAGAAAGGGACGGGAAGTTGCGATTAGTAACACGTGAAGGAAGATTACATACCTCAAGAGATTAGCCATTGGTGAAGAAGAATGCGTATTGATATCTGGTAGGTTGTTCGTCTTTCTTGTCTTCCTCGGGGAGAAGTGTATTGGCAATAAGGAACAAGTTAAGGTCTTATACAGCTTCATCTTCCCACTTGCAGTCCTTTGTCGTCCTTTTCCTCATCAGATTCAGCTTAATGGGCATCCTTTTGTTTCCTCCCTACCTCGCTTCCCCATAGCGAAAGGTAAGGCGTTTGGCTTTTCGTTTTAAATACTGTCATCTATAAGAAATTAAATCAATTCTCGTTGAGGTTCCATGATTATAGAAACTGTAGGACGTGCCATTATTTAAAGGAAAAAAAAAAGAAATCCTCCTTTTCAATCTGCAGAGGGATCAAAGGGATATATTAACTTGGGTGGAATTACTTTAGTTTTATTATATAGAGAGTGAAACTACATCATTAAATGGTTAAAAGCACTAAATGCATCTCCTAACTTGAACATAACTTGGTGTATTAAATCCTTTATTCTATATTAAAATTGAAAGGCATAGGGTAAAGTTGCATGCAGGTGGTAGCAAATTAATTCATAACACATGAAATTATAAGTCTAAATCTTGTTGTTAATGTAAATATTTTATCAGTGAGTAGTCTGTAAGTATTTTTCTAAACATTAAGTTTGGAGGCATAAGTTGAGTGAGCTCCAAACTCAACTCATATAAGCTTATTGGAATAAAAAGAATGAATAGACTTCTCACACCTATCTATTAATTACCATTTTCTGGTTCTTTTTGTGTGATTTTTTTTCAGAAAAAAAAAACTAATGCACGAGAGATTAAGATAGGGTAACGCTCAATATGTCAACATAAGAAGTATAATCTAATGAAGTCTTACCGTTGCACTAGCAGAGGCATTTCCAGAAACAAAAACCTCTGTTTTTAAGTCTTCAAAACGATGGCATAGTTGTATAAAACTCAGTATTTAATTCTTTAAAAAAAAGAGTATATTGAATATTTAGATAACAACTTGTAAGGTATTTTATGCAATTTCCATTGAAGTTGGCGTGTGCAGTGGGACGTAATTTTCGCTTGAAACAGATTGCGAACGGATGCAACGACATGCCGCAACGTGTACAAACCCCAGCCAATAAAGGACGTGCATGCTTGTGGGAGAATAGGAAAAAGGCACTGTGGCACTTTAGCTTCCTCTATCAGTATAAACCTTTTTTTCTTTTTCAAAAAAGTGTTTGGACCTCATGCAACGATATTTATACCAAACAATTCTTACTTTTAAATAATTCTTAATCTTACTTTTTCCCTAACATCTAAACCGAATTTTTCATACTGCCATTATTCTCATCTTATTAAAAACATTTTTAATTAAATATAATACTATGTGTGTTACTCCAATTTTCCTCATCTTTATAAAAGCATTTGCTGGGGAAAGGGATAGACGATTTACATCTTGTAAAATTTGGTCATTAAATTAAAATGGTGATTTTCATATTAAATGCTGATGAAAATGTTTTTAAAACTAACGGTTTTTAAAGCTGATGTTGAAAGAAAGAGAAAAGAGGTGATGAATAAAAGAGGAAAGGAGGATGAATGGAGGTGATGAAGCAAAAGAGAAGGAAAAGGTGGATGATGAAGAATAGGTCAATTGGTGGTGTTGATGTGCATCCCTCCCATGCATGTGTTCGTGGGTTTATTTGGAGCAACGTTTCTAAAAATTAAACGCATGTTCTACAATGTATTTTCTACAAAATGAGATAATCCTCTCCACATATTTACCTTAGCTTGTGTAAAAGTATTTCTTTACTGCTTTCTCAAACGGGCTCATTGCCTTTTTCCTTTGCCTCTTGTGGTTCCCCTCTCTGTAACATATAACATATATATATATATATGTATATATCTATAAAGGATGCCTCCAGGATGTCTAGCCTATTAAGGTTAAATGTGAGAAGTTTCTTAATTTCAAGAAAAATTCACTTATTATTTAGGGAAAATATTTTATTATTGTTGACAAATCATGTTACTCTTATTGATTTTTTTAGGGACAATTATTTTATTCAAACATAAATATTTAAAAACTAAGGAAAATTCAAATGATAAAAGTAAAGGTAATAATGACATAAAGTTAAATCACCTATATACACCAAAAAGTAATAATTACCAAGTTAAATTATGATTATTACATTTAAAAGGGATAATTAATTTTTAATTACAAAAATATTAAAATTAAGTGACTCTGTGAAATATACGAAATTTCAACAATAAATCGTATTATTCATGAATTAAGATGAAGTGAGTCCTTTAATTTTAAGGCAATGAAAACACTATAGTTTGTGAAGGACTAAGGAAGATTTTTATAGTTTGTGAAGTGAGTCCTTTAATTTTAATCGTATTATTCAACAATAAATCGTATTATAGATTTTTATAATTAAAACACTATAGTTTGTGAAGGACTAAGTAATATTTTTTTTCAAATGGATCCGACACCTAAATATTTTTTTAAGGTTCTTTGAGAGTAGATTTGGGATTGTATTGGAATGTCCTGTAGAATTGTCGTAGGTTTGGCGGGCACTGGACTGTGAAATGTGATGGTAATTTAGTTGACTGCATGAAGTGTTTAAAAATAAATTAACTTTATTTATACAGGTGTTTGGTTTTGGCCTAGCGTGTATTTATTAAGCATCTAACTTGGAATCATTTGGGAAAAGAAAGAGAATAATGCAGGCTGAGTTATACATTTGTTGAAGTCGTTACATCCATAAATATCTTATCCTGTCTTTTGTCATTAATGTGCACAGTTGGCCATAGTTTTTGGCTTCAATGACTCCACCGATTTATATGGTCTTTCTATTTCTATATTTGGAATTTCCGAAGTTTGATTTAACCTTTTTTTTTGGTAGAGTATTATTAATCATGGTGCACTGCCATGCCTTTTGAGCCTGTTCTAGAGATGGCCGGAGTGAGAAGCTGAGAAAGAAGAAAACGATATAGAGACAGAACGGAGGACTTCACATTCGACTTGGGCGACGCTCGAACCAGTAATGGCTTCATTGAACTCATTAGTTCGTCCGATTCATTCTGTACCATACTTATGCAGTACACTAAACCAGGTCTCAATTTGAAATTCCATAGCATAGCTGATAATTTTCTTTCCCTACTTGTCTTCGGACCCTATACCACAAATGAAAATATACGGAAATGAGCCAGTCAATTGTTTTTGTAAATGAAAATAGCTGACCTCTTGTTGCTCTGATAAAGTTACTTCAATGTGGAAAAAATGCAGCAATGTTGTACTCTTAGCTATATCGGTGAGAAAAACCACTATTCAGATCCGGAAAAGACATGTACTTAAGTTTTAGGGACAATTACAGATAAGTCCCAGGCAAGCAAAAAAACAATCAAAAGGTCCCAAAGAATCTAACAATTATTGTCAGGTCCCATGGGACCTTTTAGTGGTTAATTGGGGTTTATAAAAGTCCAGATTGCCCTTTAATTCACCTCCCTTCTCATGGTTTTGCAAAAGTGAAAAGTCCACCAATTGTCTCCTTTCCCTACACTATGGCCTCTGCTTCTTTCGCCGACTACAACTCTTTCTCCTCACAGTGGATGTCAGCCGTCATCCTTCTCTTCCTGCCCGGATCCTCCATTCACTTGGCTTCTCATCGTGCCTCCATTTCAATCCGTGCCTCCTACACTGACGAACTCATCGAGACTGCTATTGGTTCCCTATTCACCCTTCTACTTGTTTTTTTTTGTTGTTGTAGAATTAAGCTTTAGAATCTTGGATGAGATTGTTATTTTGATGTGTGTGTGTGTGTATGCTTGATTAATCTCTGTTTGAAGAAAGGAAAAGCAAATAACAGTGTTGACGGAAACACAATATGTAACCTGGAAAAGCCCATCTAAGCTGGAAATTTTTGAAACAAAAAGATAAATGCTTGTCATTGATGGATAAACCATAAATAAGCAAACTTGTTGGGAGCACTATATTAATGGTTGTCATTAAAATGGAGTGAAAAGTAATGTGGTTATTTTTTTATTAAGAAGGGGTTTTTGTGTGCTATGTTTTCATTGATCATGCTCTATTTCTTATATGGAATGATGATTGAATGCAGACAAGAAGTAAAGTTGCTGTGTTTACAAGTGTTGTAGCTGCTAAGGTTGTTAACAACAACAGCAAAGGTTGTTAACGTGGCTTCTGAGGTGGTTAGTGACAAGTGCAATCTGTAGACGTCAATAAATTGATTCAAGACTTTGATGCTTCTCAGTTGTGCTGTGCAACTGTGATCCTGCAGTCTTCTCATTTTAATGTTTGGTCTGATTTTTTTGTATCTCTGCTGTTATTGGATTTGAAGATAGTAGTTCACATTATTGATGCCTTTATGGAGAACGCATATTTTGTTTTATTGTGTTGAAAAAAGATTGACTGTAAAGCTGATAAGCATCTTTTGACATCTAAATCTCACAACAGTAAAATAAGCAATGAAATTAACATATTATGTAATCCATTCATGCTTATTTATGGTAGTGAGTTTTCATTTTATAGTATATGGGTTTTTAAACTCTGGCATAACTTAACATCAATAGTCTTAGGATGGATAAGGGATTATGTGTTTTTTTATTTAGGATCTTATTATATATCATATGAAACTTGATTTGTTGAAAGTGGAGGAAGTGTGAAAATTATTCCTTGATTGGGAAGAGGAAACTGAGGCTACAAAACATCTAAGTTGAACCTCTAAGGCCTAACAAGGAGATTCTTTGTGCTTAGAGGATGTAGAGATTAACTTTGATTGCTGCATGTACACATTGTACATATTTTATGTCAAAGTTTCTGCTGAGTAATGATAGCCTTGTTATGATGTTTCCCCAATGGGTATGCTAATAGTTCAATGTGCAGTTGTTTATGTAAGACTGTGGATGAAGCTGAGTATTTTGAGGATAGAAAATGCTAAGAAGCTAGACTATTTTCCATGAATGCCATTATAATTTTCTGACCTCATAATGATGGAACATTATTATTTTCAGACCTCATAATGACAAAGTTATATATGATACTTCAGATAATCGACAACCTTGCACTCAATTTGTTAGAAAACCTTCTAAGATGTTTGGTTTCAAGTTATTCAAGTTAGAAAAGCTATTCAAGTGATTAATAGCCCCACACTGACTTCCAGCAAAGTGAGTAAACATGATAATGACTGATGATAGCTTTTACCAGACGTTTAGGAAGTCTTCATGATTTAAGTTTCTATAATCTTACAATGTTACTGGAATCTGGATGTATTCATAAGTACAATAAGGAAAAGATATCATATCATTTTTCATTCACTCCCTATATGAGATGGTTATTTAGGTTGTTTGTCTAGCATGTTATATTTTGTACAGTTATAGGATTTTGTCATCACTTCTTTCCCCCTGATTTTTATGCAGTGGTGGCCTAGTGGATTGGGTAAAGTTTCCACACATGATGTTGTCTATATCGTCTAATCACTAATGGTAAAGATTGAGGAAGTAGATGAGGAGAAGGAAAAAGAAGAAGAGAAGAAGAAGAAGATCAAGGAGGTGTCCCATGAGTGGTCTTTAGTGAATAAGAAGAAGCCTATTTGGATGAGGAAGCATGAAGAGATCACAAAAGAGTCTTACTAAATTTACCCTTTTTAATTGTACACATTTAGTTATTCTTTTCGGGTTGTAAATTTATTGTTACTCATATGTAAGTGTAAAACTGGTTTTATTGGTTATAATATCATTTGAACTTTATGTTCACTTTATTGGACTTTATTGGTTACCAGCAGGAATTACAACCCAAACAGCTCCCATTGACAACCCAAACAGCTGTCACTGACAACCCCACCAGTTGCCATTAACAACCCCAACAGCTCCCATTTACAACCCAAGCAGCTGTCACTGACAACCCCAGCAGCTGACACTAATGACTTGATTTACAACGTAAATGTGCTTGATTAATGAGAATACACCTGTTGATGCTAACAACCCCACCATCAGACAGCATGTACAACACCATCAGCTTATAACAACCCCACCAACAGCTTGTGACAACCCCACCAGCTGACACTAACAACACCAGCAGTTGGAGCTAACAACCCCACCAGCTCTTACTAGCAACACCAGCTGTGACCATTAACAACCCCAGCAACTTCTGGTGACAACCCCAGTAACTGAGCCTAACAACACCAGCAGTGACCATTAACAACCCCAACAGCTTCTGCTGACAACCCCAACAGCTTTTGCTGACAAGCCCAACAGCTGAGTCTAACAAAACCAGCAGTCAGTATTAACAACCCCAGCAGCTTCTGCTGACAACACTAGCAGCTGAGCATAACAACACCAGTAGTCAGCATTAACAACCCCATCAGTTGCCCCTAACAACACCAGTAGTCAGTATTAACAACCCTAACTGTTTCTGGTGACAACCCTTGCAGCTGCCCATAACATCACTGGCAGTCAGTTGGTGATCACCCAATCAGTTGCCACTTACAACCCCATCTGCATGGTAACAAAATAATCTGCACCATATTGTATAACACCATGTAATATCTATTTATCAAACTTTCCATTATATACAGTTACATGTTGCAAAAAATATGTGGTCTACGCATAAAGTCAAAAAATACATGGTTACACAAAATAAACATTTAAATTCCCCACCAAAATATACACAAAAAATATGTGGTCTATATGAAGAAAGCACATCATATTCTTCCCAGACGTGCTAGCCATCAGTATTGACGTATACAGATTGCACTTGTCATTTACCACCTAAGAAGTCACATTAACAACCTTCGCTGCTATTGTTAACAACCTTAGCCGCTACAATACTTATAAACACTGCAACTTCAATTTTTATCTACATTCCATCATAATTTCATATAAGAAACAGAGCATAATCAACAAAAATAGAGCACACACAACCCCCTTCTTAATAAAAATAACAACATTACATTTCAATCCATTTTAATATATAAAGCTCCCAAACTCATAGCCGAGAGAGAACTACCTAGTCCTGCTGATATAGTAGTTGAGCTGTGACCAGTGCCAAAGCAATCATATTGACTCTCAGAACGTTTAGTAAACCTATATAACCCATCCGTCTGTCTCATCATGTGCATCTTATTCCTCCTACCAGTAATGATCTTATGTGGATAAGACTGCAAAAATTACAAAAATTATCTTGTTCAGAAGATACACTGCTACTGCAGTCTGGGTGCAAACCTTAGATCGAAAATAGGAATGGTCTAACCTTATCATTGACCTTCAATCAGAGACTACGAAGACAATGAAAAAATCAAAATAGGAATGGAGTTAAGCTTTGCAAGCTCACTAATCTGGGTGCAAACCTTACCCAAAATTCATTTGTATGAAGAGAGACTGGTTATGACTTGCGATTTGTGATGGCGAACCATGATTTGCAAATCCTGGGACTTGAGCGCATGAATTAGCCACAGAACTACCAATTTGTGAGACGGAGATTATCGGAATACATACTCCCCATAACCGTCTGACCTTTTACTTCAGTAAGGGCATTGTGGTAAATTCACAATTGGAATTAACCACAAAAAAGTCCCTCGAGACCAACAAATAATTATTTCAATGTTTGGGACCATTGGTTAATTTTTTTGCTTGCATGGGACCTATCTGTGATTTTCCCTAAGTTTTACTTTATTACTGAAAGAAATGTTGATTTATAAATTATAAAATTTGATCCGATTTAACAAAAATTGAAAGAACCCAAACGTCGTTGTTTCATCCCTGATTAAATGTTAAAAAAAATAACTTGGGCAGCTCGCCCAACTCGGTGAGTTGCCCAGTTTGACCCCAGGTTACATTGAGTCATCTCGGTTCAGTTTGGGTTGACCTAAACAGGGGTTAATCACTAAACCGAATTGGCTCATCGACCAATTCGTCAGTTTCCATTCTGAGCTGGTTGGTCTGGGCCGAGTTTAATCACTATGTTTATAGTAGTGAGTTTCTTACATATTCCAAGGCTTAAGAGCTTGTTTGGGTGTGATTTTGAAAATAATTTTTACAAATTCCGAGGTAAAACCTAGGTTTTGGAGAATAGATTTGAGAAAATAACTTTTACAGATTCTGAGGCAAAACCTAGGTTTGGAAAAGTATTTATGTTTGGAAAGTTATTGGCAGTGTTTGGATCAGCGGCCCAAGTGGCTTTTACAGCCTAAAAGCATGATTGGGTTATTTGGATCGTTTGGCTTAGCGTCTTCCTGGAAGGACTTATGCCAGAAAAGGAGCTTCTGGCCAGAAGCTAAGAGAGGGCACGGTGGAGTTATTTGAAGCAGTAAATCACGGTGGAGTTCGTTGGAGCATTAAAATTTTGATCATTATGCTATTATGCTTGACCTCCATAAACGAATGTCTCTTCCTCTCTCATGATTCGTCTTCCGCACCTCAAATCTAGTATAAACCCAGAAACTCAAATCTGGTATCAAACCAAATGAGCAAACCCAACATCGAAGGTTCAAAGATTCTTTACCATCAACGATGTGGTGAAGAATAAAGGTTTTGGGAAGAAGAAGATAACAAAATCTAGAGTCAGATCCAGAAATTAGAAAAAAACAAAGAAACCACTCCACCTGAGCCCCCCAATTTGTGAAATTATTTATAGAAATTAACAGGATTAGCTCCAATATATCTAAGTAAGAAACCATAACAAATTTCAGGTCCTTCCTCTTCCTCTCACAACTTCTCCTTCTGTCCTTCCACATTCATCCTATCGCTCAGATCGGTGACAAAGGTGAGGACGGAAGTGCCGATGAAGGAGCCAAGAAAGTGGGCAATGCGCCTGGGGACGGGGTGGGGTTAGCGATGGTGTCATTGTTCATGTTGAGGAAGAAAGAAGCTTGAGCAAGAGAGAGGGGAGGGAGTGGATGAAGAAAGTAAGGGAAGATTTTTTAAAGACACAGAGAGCAGAAGGAAGAAGGGCGAAGAAGACGATGAAACAGACATGTCAAGAATGGCAACGATGAAGGTGAAAGTAGGAAAAGATCCAACAATAGTACACCCCTCTTATTCTTATGCCTCCCTCTCTCCTGTAATTTATCCTTTTTTTTTTGTTGGGTGATTTAAAAAACTAAAAAAAGGAGTAATTGAAAATAATTTGTCACTAAAAAATCTACATGAGCTTGTTAACTAATTTTTATCATCTCATTTTTTCATATGTATAACGTAATATCGTAAATAGGTGCCAAATGTATTTTTAAAAAAATAAAAATTAGAAAATAATGATGATGTAGTTAAAAATATAATAAGATGGTAAAAAAAATTGAAAAATAAATAATGATGATATTAATAATTAGTTGAATTTTTTTCTTTTTCATGATATTAAATTTACATATATTTTTAGTTACTCCTTTTTTATTTTTTATCATTGTCTTTATCCTTAAAATTATCACAAATAGCTAAAATAAAATATATATGAATTTATGGTATTTAATGAGTTTCATGTACTTTTACGTAATTTACTACAAAAAATCATTCTTTAATGTTTATCTAAACGCTTTCTCCTTTTTCAAAAAAGTTACTTTTTCCACCACTAATCTAAACATAAATCACGTTACACTTTTAACTTCTACTCAGAATTCCTTTTCCAAATAACTTCTACAAAAAGTCACTTCTTCCATCGCTTATCCAAACGGATACATTAGCTTTTATGGATTCTGAGGCAAAAAAGTGGGTAGGAAAAATGAAAGAGAAAGAATGAAAAGTAGAAAAGATGAAAGAGAAGAAAGAAA
>JANTPZ010090908.1:0-12342 GCA_025593235.1 Vachellia pachyceras | reverse complement strand
AAGTCCATTTCTTTTCCCATGCACCACCCAATGACAACACAGAAAGGGATCTACAATCATCAAAGCATTGGAAAACTCAAATCAAATTCTTTCCATGACAGGGCAAAATCAACATTAACTTATTCATGAAATGATCTGGTCAGATGTAAATCATCAAAGCATACCACAAACATGGATATCTGTGTGGAAGATCCAATAGCCACACCTAGCGTGATATCCTACAGAGAAAACAACTCAATCAGTCAAGTAGTCAATATGAGAAGTATTATCTCATTAGATGAGATCAGCTACATGGAGCACATGACGCCAAAGGTAATACAAATGGAATAAGATGCAGGGTCTGAAAGTGACTCACAAGCTTATCCTTCATAGCAAACATAATGGCACTTGCATGTTCAGCAGCATTGCCTACAATTGGAAGCAAAATGACACTAATAAAAGCCACAGGCATATGCAATGAGTCAGATGCCCCCTGCAATAGACAGCAAATGCAATTCATATCAACATAATCTGTAACACAATGGATCAAACAACAAAGGATGCAATAGTTCTTCACTGCCAACAAAGAAGGAAGGAAGGAAGGAAGGAAGGAAGGAAGGAAGGAAGGAAGAAGCACATTTTGATCAGTATAAACCTTAGAAATATAGATTCACAAATAACAAAATATTCATAATTCACCTCACCAAAGTAGATTCAGCCCCAAGAAAAATATTTTATTAACAACACTTGGTCCATTCAAGCTAAAGCAGAACTATTCAGAAAGCAAAACAAGCTAGTCATATAGACAATCTATGGCAGTGCAATCTGAGATTCGAATTCAAATTTCCTAGTCCTACCATAAACCCAAAACTCATCGGCAGCCTGATTGCTATTCTAAGGTTGCTCACCACTAATTTTATCCAGTAAATAAGATAAGGACAGAGATCATATTTATGAATTAAAATGGAATTATATGTCTATGAGGAAGAAAGAAATGAAAGCTACTATGTTTGCAACTACTTAGAGGTGCTCTAACATAATTCTTTACATAACTAGAGGCAAACACTCAACATTAGAAAATTATAGTGTATGATCAAAGTTATACGGATACGGCCTATGACGAAAGTTTCCTCAGTTCCTACTGCAAGAGGCAAATGAATGTTCAACCTTGACAGAATAAAGATTAAAAAGAACTAACAAGTCATAAAAGCAAACACTCAACATTAGAAAAGTGCAAGAGCATTGAGACAATTATAAGAGACATAGTGATCAAGCATTTAAGAAATAGATTATACCTCTATGGCATCCACAAGGTATCCAGACAATACAGATACCCATATTGTCAAAACAGCAAGCCAGCCTATTGCTTCCCATTGAGTTAATTCAATTTCTTCCTCATCATCATTTTCACTATTACCATCCTCCTACAATATAAAACAAGGATATTACCATAAAGTAAGCATCCAATGCAAACAAAAACTTTCCATCAAATCAACCCCCCACCCCCAAAAAAAACAGAGAGAAAAAGAAAACAGGCCCATTCAGTAGGATAAGAGAACGCCATCCTTTTCCTTCCATAGGAAATATACAGAAAAGGGCAGGAAAGAAATTCTGCTCATACCAAAGAATGTCCAGCAGAATGAAGCCATATTCTTGTTTTACAAGATACCATTTTTTTTTAGAATCATATAAAAACTCAACCAGGATACTACCTCACACGACTGTCTACTTAATCACTTCTACCTAGCTCTCCTCCTTCTAGTGGTAGTGAAGTTAATTACATATTTGAATCAAGTGACCCAAGTAGATCATAAAAGTATTAGTGAATCCTGTAACAAAGATTTCCTTCCTTTTATGTCTCCTAGAAAGGGAGAGGTAGCTGCTGCGACACTCTTTACATTGCCGGGCGCTCATCTGGAAATTTTTATTATTAATATATCTTTCATTCTCTAAGGCTATATAACCCACTTATATCTATAGGTTTTCACCCATAATATATGGGTCCTTATCAGATATATGGTATGTAGCAAATATGTAGAATGGGTTAATGCAGAAAGAGACTAAAAATAATAAAATGATTGATTAAAATCATGCATGATATTAGGTCACGAAAATTGTAGCATAAGCATACATTCATCTTCAAAAATGTGAGAAATTTGAAAACATAATGTAGCATGAATTATCAAAACAAAATACTTACTTTAAAAAAAATAAGCATGTATTAGGCCTCACCCTGAGTAATGAGGCGCCTACCATAATAATTACAACTACAAGTCCTAAGGCTGGGACACAACTATCAAGAAATATAACTGGAGCAGAAGTTGCTAACCTGTTCGATAGGGTTATAAAGATTATGCTGACTTCTTAATTGAAAGAAAAGGTAGCTTGCATATGCAACTAGCATTATGCAGCTACTAAATCTGGATAGTGATAACTCTGATTTTCCAAAATGAACTTCGGAGTGAGTAAAGTGAAGCACAGCAGGAAAAAGTATTCCCATCACAGCCATCAAGAGCAACCCTGAATTTACAACAGCAGATGCCTGGTGCAAAGGCCAATGTCAATGTGAATATCCTTTTTTTTTGCCCCTTTTAGTTTTACTTTTCAGTGTGATGCTATGGAACACCAAGAGGACAAGAATGGAAAAGAAAAATTCCAAACCATATTTCAGCTACCTTGTTGAAAAGCTGAACCTTGTTATAGTGGACAATCCCTCCAGTAAAGAAGGCACAGCCAAGAACCAGAAGCATATTTGATAAAATTGAGCCCAATAGAGACTGCTGAACAACTCTAATCATCCCATTTTTCAAAGCATAAATCGATATAATCATTTCAGTGGCATTGCCAAATGTGGCATTTAGCAGACCTCCAACTGCATATGCCATAATAAAGTCAGTAAACACAGATCAGGTGCATTAGGTTGTAAACCTAGGGGGGCTATTCATTCTCAAAACTCAAAAGCACTATGCTATGTAATAACACATCCTCTGGTACTACTTAGGCCTAGACGCCACATCACATGGCGAAAGTTACAAGAATAGAACATATCAATAGATTTCTATGAGTGCTGACAATCCAGTCTCCTCATAGTCTTAAATCATCATAAAAAAATTCATTCAACACTTCATTACCCTAGTGGCAAAGTAGTCCCCTTGTATGGGGGAGGGTGTGGTTTCAATTCATAAGGCTGGTTTAGCCCCCGTTTCAATTCAAATAAATAAATTTTCAATCACCATCCAGATCATGAATTTTATGTTGAAATGTGGCAAGAAAATTGTCAAAATAATTAAGAAAATTTTAGTTAAATAACTCCACATGAACTTAGATCTTACCATGTGTTTCATCCAAATATATTAACAGGAAAAAAAATACACCATGCATGATGTCTGTCCATAAAACTTTCAACCACCATTCAAACCAACTCTCTCCTGATTCATGTTTTATTTAATGACTTTAAAATGAAAGGTAAAAAAAAAGAAAGCTAAAACTACAGACAAAAACTCACAGCAAAAATAGCTTCTCATAAAATTATCATCCATATACAACTATATATATAATACTTTTTTATAACTAACAAAGATGTGTACCATGAAAACTGCAACTATACCTGTTGGTCCGGTATACAATGCAAGCTGCCTGCACCAAATGTAAGCAAGTTCATCTGTTAGAACCAGACAGTGATGAAGATACAATAAAGAAAACAAGTTAATATCCAATTTTGTTGAACAAATCAATACTTACTCGGTAGCATATCCCAAACGTTCTGCCAAAGGAGTAATACCCAATAAGCTGAAAAAGAACACCCATCCCTAACAAATATGAGGTAATTATTAATAAATTAAAAACGCAGAAGTAACCACAAACCAAAAACTGTTAGTGAATGGGTTTTAAATTTGAGCGTGTTTAAAATTCCAACCATTAGTTAACATCTGCCTGTCATCATCATGTATATCACAAGGTTGTCAAATCCTAGTCCAAAACAAAATCCAAAAGAACCCAAGAAGCAAGTTTTCTGTGATGAAGAGATTGCTATTATGAAAATTTAACCTACTTTCCCATTTTTCACACCCATTTTTATCTCATTCAAAGTTGGAAACCCAATGGCAACATGGATGACGGAGCAGCAGATTCATACATGCTTTTGTGTTAGATAATGTAGCAATATCGCCAAGGGACCAAAAGGTAGCAACATGTTGATCTTTGCTTTAATTAAGACGATATATATGCTCCTGAAAGGTCGGATCTGTGATCGCTTAAAGAAGGATGAGCTGGCCAAATTTACAGGAGAAAGTACATGTTCTGTCTCAAAATCAAAAGTCTGGACTTTTCTTGCAGATGGTGTCGGTCTAAAAGCAGTCTCCTCATCTGAGTCAAGGTCTATTTTATCCTCTGCAGAACCCATCTGCATCCAGAGATAACAAATATGTCAACTTTTCAGCCAAGGGAGATGTTGGATATAATCAGACGCGAACAAACCAAGAATAAGGCTATCTCACAAGCTCATAACAAGATCTCACAGAACAGTTGTGCAAATTAGGATAAATGCAGGGACTCAAGGGGCGTAGTTAATAGCATTTTGCCGCACAACGAATAAATAAATGTATTCCCCCAAATGTAGATTACTGCACTCCATCAGTCTTTACAGTAATCAGCAGCTCTTCTGTCAATCTTTTTTCACGAAGCAATATATAAATAGAAATATGTGGCCCGCACTACTTTGGCTCGATATAGCATTTGAAATGCAACTGATCCCAACGGGTATATGCGTGCATCTCCAATAATAGTAACGAGAATTGAAAATAAGTCAAGGGCAAGTCCAAAGGCGTCAGATTTGAGCAAAATCCAAACGATGTGGTCGAAGGTGAACCATAAATCAGTATAATTGCATCGTAATTGACATACAACAAGATCAGTTGACAAATTACAACTCACAAACCAAGCAAAGATTGGCAGCAATCGCGAAGCCCACCAAATAACCAGATCAACAGAAAAAGGATAGAGGATAAAGGAAATTGCCTGAGAAAGTCACCGGATTTGAACTGAAGATTACTCCTAAGATCTTCAAGATGGATCCAGCTCTGCTAAAATGCAAACAGAGAAAAAAAACCACCTCAGATTAAAGAAAAAGAAGAGACCCAATCTGGTGGGATCAACACAGAGTATCTAAATATCTTCTTGAACTTCTTGGCAGCTATATAATTATGCGTGGCAGTGATTTCAGAATAAGCTCAGCCAAAGAAGTCGCATAAGAAGAAGAAAGGAGGTTAAGACGAGGAGAGGGCAATATTCATATGTGACGTTAGATAGCAGGCAAATGGAGTAAAAGTCACTCAAAACGAAGGTTCCACGAAAGAGAGCATTTTCAATTTCCTAGGTTTTTTTTTCTCAATTTAATGTATTTATACTTTTGCTTCTGAATCTGAACATACTTTTATACATTTATGATCCTTTTCTCCATTGTTGGCAAAAAAAAAAAAAAAAAATGATCCTTTTCTCCATTGATTGCTCATTGATTGATCAGTCCCCATTAGTGAAGTTGAAGAATTACAACTAGATTTCGTCATTTAGACTACAGTTTGAACCACAAATATGACTTGACCTTTTGCTTTTTTACCGCCAATGACTTTTCATCCTTGACTTTTGATTTTCATCTAAGAGCATTAGGCAATTGAAAATTTTTGAATGGGTAATTTTGCTTCAATAGTTTCAAAAATAGGGAAATATCGCTCCACCATTTAATGTGTTAGTTTTAATGAATAAAATATCCCATAAAGTAGGTGGTTAAATTAGTCAACTTTAAACATTAAAATTAACATCTTAAATCGTGGAGCAATATTGTTTTGTTTTTGAAACTTTCAGGCTATAAAAAACTTTTGGGTATTTTTACCCATTAACCATTTAACTTTTAAGCTTCGTTAATTAAGAGTTTTCCTTGTTAAAAAATAAATTTTAAATTATATTATTTGGAAATTGACAAAAGTTGAATTGTATGGATTTAAGAAAAAATAATTTTTGGTTATTGATTTTAAATTAGTTTATTTGAAAATTGATATAAATTAAATTTATTGTTCATTGCTAAACTCAAGTTAGCACAAACAAGAGGCTTTTCTCTTATAAAGATGTTGGGTTCAATTCTATTTTTTTCATTTATAGTTTCAAAATTAGCATGTAACTGTTTTGATTGAATTGTAAATTAGTGCATAGGCCATAGGAGAATAAATTATGGAATAAAATATGTTTTTTGGGTTTTAAATTTGCAAGGGGTAACAATTTATAAAATAATTTTTTGCATATAGTTATCTAGATTTTATTTCAACCAGTGGGCCGTGAGTGATAAAAAAATTTCACTCGAAACAATGTTTTCTTAAAATAAATAATAATACTAATAAAGGTTTACCCTGAAATTAAGATTTGTTGTTAGCAAAAACGCAAAGACATAATTAAAAATAAACTCATCAAAAAATATCTCAAGTCTCCACTCAGTCCTCTCATATAAATCAATAATCTATTTTTGTTAAATGTCTTTTTTGTTATTTTTTGTTTATCTATATTTTCACTTGTGATTGGCAATTGGTACTTACAATTTTAGGGTCATCTTAATATTATGTAATTTATTCAGGGCAACTGGTCTCATCACTTATAAACACGGGTATTGAAAATTATATTATCATGTTTATTCTATATGTTATTTCTTACTTGGTATTGAAGAAAATTATATTTAATGCACAGTCAAACATTAGATGTAGACATATTTTGTAATGGAAATTTAAATTTTGATTCATCACATTATTAAAAGATTGATTTCGAGCCATACTCAATGTTAGCATTTAATTTATGAAAGATTGATTTCCAACGTTTTATAATTTATGATGTTGCTTTCTCTATGTTAGCATTTAATTATTCACATGAGCCAAACAATTAAACCATTGTTAAAAATCATGAAAAACTCACAAAAACATATGCCACAGTTAATTTCAACAATTCTCTTAAATATATGATAATTAGTGATTAAAAATTAGTTAAATTAATTATTTGTAAATAACGTGTCTCTTTCAAACCCTTGCCACTGCGTTGCATTCTTCTCCGTCACTCCCAAGTCCTGACCCAATCCTTTGTGGCCTCCATTTTATGCTTTATTTTTGGTACAGGCCGAGAGAGTGAGAGAGAAGAGAAGAAGGGAAAAGAAGGAAATTATGTATTAATCTTTCACACTGTTTACACATTCTTGAGTTCAGCTTATATTGCTATCCTCATACGGTTACTGACTGACTACTGAATTGGTTAAGTGGTTACAATTGGTAATAACAATTGGGGATGACAACTCAACGTGCAACTAATTACCCCCTCTACTACTGACACGTAACAACACTCCTTCCCTCAAGAAGGATCCTTATCCATAAGGATAGTGGGTCTAGTCGTTGGCACAACAAGAAAGTGAGGAAACTGACGATGGATGACATCTAGGTCTTCCCACGTGGTGTCTTCCTCGTTCGTATGTTTCCAGTGAACCAGAATCTGAGTGACCGGTAGGTGACCCCTCCGAGTTAATTGGCGCCCCAATATAGCCTACAGCTCTATGATGAGGTGGCCATTGTTGTCGACTGTTGGAAGAGACGAAGCAACGACATCATTGGGACGAGGCAACTGCTTCAGCAATGAGACATTGAACACATGGTGGATCTAGGAGCCCTGCAGCAATTTGAGCTCGTATGCAACCTTGCCAACATGTTTCAATATCTCAAAGGGACTAAAATAGCGAGCTGCAAGCTTGTGAAAAGAGGAATTGGTCAGTGAGTTACGGTGAAATGGCTGCAGCTTAAGGAAAACAAGGTTGCCCACAGCGAATTCTCGATCTGTCTTGTGTTTTTAGCTTGCTAAATCATACGTTGCTGAGCCTTGAGTAAATTCTCCTTGAGCAGCTGGATAGTAGCTTCGTGTGATGAGCAAAGTTGATCAATGAGTTCATTAATGGAATCCCCAGCCAGGTACGACATGTGAGTTGGAGGAGCATCCCTGTATACATCTTGAAATGGTGTCATTCCAATTGTAGAGTAATACAAAGTGTTGTACTAGAGTTCAGCCAACTGAATCCATTTAACCCATTGTTTCGGCAGATCCCCTGTCATGCAATGCAAGTAACACTCGAGGCACATGTTCAACACTTCTGTCTACCCATCCGATTGGGGGTGGTAGGCGTATGAGAACTGGAGCTTCACGCCATACAAATGAAATAATTCATGCCAGAATTTGCCATAGAACACGGGATCACGATCTGTGATAATAGACCGAGAGAACCCGTGAAGCTTCACCACATTATCCATGAAGGTTTAGGCAACCTCTATTGTCATAAACGGATGTTGTAGAGCCATAAAGTGCACTGTCTTTGTCAACCGGTCAACCACTAGTAAGATAATAGACTTAGAGCAGGACTTAGGGAGACCACAGATGAAATCCATGGAAAGATGGTCTAGACATACTCGAGAATTGGCAGGGGTTGTAACATCCTGGTGATGCAATATTCTCTGGTTTGAACCTTCAGCATGTAACACAGTTTCGGATGAACTCTCTCACCTCGCGTTCTAGACACTTCCAATAGAAGGTGGAGGAGAGTTGACGATAGGTCAGGGTAACCCCCGAATGGCCCTCAATAGCATCATCGTGAAAATGTCGGATCAATTGAACACGTAGAACAGAGTCACTACCCACGACGAGTCGCCCCTTTCGTTTGAGAATGTCGTTGGCCCACGAGTAGTGGGTATGAGAAGATGGGTCACCTTCCAATTCTAAGATCAACCTCTGCAATCGGTCATTGGAGGTATGTGACTTCTTTACGCTATCGACAAGGAGAGTAGTTGGTGTTGAAATGGAAAACAGAGTGCTGTCATGTTGACGGGAGAGAGCATCAGCCACCACGTTGTTGTGCCTCCATCCTATATTCAATCTCATACGTAAGTCCCCTGAGCTTGTTAACCCGCTTTAATTGTTCAGGGGAGACACTTTGTTGTTCAAGTAAGTGCTTAAGTGGCAAGTGGTCCGTTTTAATGGTGAATGGTCATCCTACCAAATAAGAACGCCACTGCTGCACAGCAAATACAATTGCCATAAGTTCGCACTCATACATGGTATGGCACGCTTCTGAGGACCTATTGCCTTACTCACAAAGGCCAAAGGGTGTCCCTGTTATGTTAGCATTGCACCAATTCTAAAACCTGAGGCATCAACTTCAATGATGAACCTCTCGTTGAAGTCAGGGAAAGCCAAGACGGGAGGTGTCGTCATGGCTTGCTTCAACGTAGCGAATGCTAACTCTACTTCTATGGACCAGCTGAATGCGTCGTTCTTTTTCAAGAGAGTTGTCAATGGTTGACAAATTGTGCCGTAACCCTTGATGAAGCGACGGTAGTAGCCCGTGAGCTCCAAGAATCCATGCAATGCCTTCGGTGAATTAGGACTAGGCCAAGAACAATAGCGTCAATCTTCTGTGATCAACTTGGACACCATGAGCCGAAATAAGGTGCCCCAAATATTGAACCTGAGAAGCTGCAAACACACACTTGTTGAATTTGGCAAATAACGTATGGTCACGTAAGATTGACAACGTCTGGGAAAGATAACAAAGGTGGGAATTCCAGTCAGGATTGTACACTAAAATATCATTAAAAAACCAAAATAAACTTCCTTAAATGAGCCTTGAAGGCTGGATTCATCAAGCCCTAGAATGATGTTGGTGCATTTTTATTTTTTAAAGCCGAAAGGCATGGCGATGAACTCATAAAGCCCTTCGTGAGTATGGAAAGCTATCTTATGTGTGGCAGGTGGTGCATTCAAAGTTGATGATACCTCAATTAATGAAATGGGGAATTTATTCTTAATCGTATGCTCATTCAACTTTCGATAATCGACACAAAATCGACAAGACCCGTCCTTCTTATGAACCAAGATGACTGGAGCTGCAAATGGACTCTAGCTCGGGTGAACAATACCTGTTTGCAGCATCTGGTGTACCTATCACTCTATTTTGTCATTCCGCTGTGGACCATACCGATATGGGCGATAGCTTAACGGTTGATCAATCTTCAATGGTATATGATGGTCGAAAGAGCATAGGAGAGGCAACAACGTGGGCTCTGTGAAGACGTCGGAGTATGCCTGTAAGAGTTGCTCAAGCTGTTTTCTGTGCTGAAGACAATTCTGCAGCTTGGCAAACTTGTAACAATGCATCAGTCACCGTAGGCCCCAACTGAACGAGGAATGCATGAGGTGCTAGTGTTAAATCGTAAGGCCACACCTTCCCTTCCTTATGTCCAACCTGGTTGTAACATCCTTATTTTTATGATTTATAATTAGTTGTTAGATCTTAAATTAGTTATAGAGTAAAACAAATTAAAATTTAAAAGAAGAATAAAATTTTGATTATTTATAAAATAATAAATATAATAAATAATGATAATTAATCATATATGTGTAAATTTATTTTATTATTAAAATAAGTAATATAAAAATATTGTCTGAGCAAACATTTTTATTAAAATTATCATTTTCATTTTTTTAAAAATATAATATTATTTTATTTTATTTTTTTAAAAAAAAAAGAACCATAACCCTACCTCTATATAAGCCATCTAACTCTCACCCTAACCCTAAAAACCCAAAGCTACAGTAACTCGCTGCAACAGTAGTCAAGCAACGGCTCCGCAGGTGCTCTTCCTTCCTCCCTCTCTCGTTTTTCCTTCTTCAAATACCATACAAAAATACCTCTCATTGAAGAAAATGTCTTGTCAAAACTTTCTCTTCTCCAGTTTTATTTTACTATTAATTCGTTTCTTTTCTTCTTGTTGTAAGAAACGTCCATCCCCGGTCTTGTCACATACACACACTTTCTCACACACATACCTAACAATCTACCCTTTAATTGTGGATGTTATAGCCCACCTTGGTGTTTAAAAAAAATTAAAAGGACATAGGATATGGCAAAGCAGAGAAAACAAAGCTATTCTACCAAGTCATGTCCCATCCAAAGTCTTCTCCATTATTTATTGATTTAAAAAAATGAAAATAAAAACACATTTCAAGGACATTGAAATGCTGCAAAGAGAAAGCCTACCAAGTCTTGTCCCATCCAAAGTTTTCTTCATTATTTATTGATTTTTTTTAAAATATATATATATATATATATAAACATGGCTATATATGTATGTGTATGTAGAGTTATTTCTTTTACTCATTCTATTATAAAAAATGATATATATAATTGATAAATAAATTTTAGTAGGTGTGTCAATGGGTTTTTTTTTCTCTATCTCCTTGTTAAAGCTTAACATCTTGTTGAAAGGAAATGAAAGAAACATATATGTGTTTTATGCCTTGCGTGAACTCTTTGTCAAAAAAAAAATAGAGAGAGGTTTTCTTGTGGCAGAACGCATACGTATGTGGGTTGTGGGTGTCAATTTGTAAATGTAGGTGCCTTTTATCATATTTTTTAATATTGATTTGATAGGACAATTGAGGGCTCCCTAATTCATTTCTAGGATAAAGGAAAAAAATTTTGTCAGGTCTTGTCTTCCTTTTACCTTTGGCTGAAATAAAAAAAGAATTTAAGATTATATATATGTGTGTGTGTCAATAGGTGTAAGGGTCTACGCTATTCTAAGAAGAAAAAAACAAAGGAGAGAGGGTGCACTGTGAGTGTTGTGTGTGTGTGTGTTTTAAGTCTTTTTTATTATTTAAAAAAAAGATATATTATATATGTCACATATGTGTGTAAGATTGTGCAATTCAATGAGACTAGAAAAAGGTGTGCATGTATATGTGCGTTTTTTTGAGAAATATTATTACTATTATATTTATTATTATTATTATCATCATTTTTCTGTCTAAAAAAAATAGATATTATCTAAATTAAAACAATTATAATAATATTACTGTTACTACTACAACTTTTTTTTATGATTATCATTATCATTATTATTGCTATTATTATTATTTTCCTTCCTCTCAAACAACAAATAAAATTATAAAATAGGTTATAACTTATAGAAAAAAACATATAATTTTGTCTCATGTGAATAAATAAGTCAACTTATATTTTTATGTGGGTGTAAAGGGTAGTTTTAGGTATTTAAATTATCTTTAAAGCAACTTTTAGAATATGTTAGTTAGTATATTGATAGGAATCATTATGTGTGATTTTTATAGATTCTCATTGAGAATTTTGGACGTGTCTCTTGTGTGTGCTCATCCGTAAGTTTGGGAGCTGCAGGTAACTCTGAATATTCTTCCATATACTTGTGAACAGCATATAATTAAATTATGATTTAACTATATTTTATTCATTTTGTTGGACTGAATTACATAATCGTAGAT